>SZWC01009449.1:38632-63292 GCA_023375785.1 Penium margaritaceum
GAATTGTCAGAGGGGGAAACGATGGGTTGGGAATACTAGACACCAAATAGCAAGTACAATGGCATTCAGTCAGTAGTAGCACGGTGTGGCTACCATGCACAATGACTGACCAAAGTAGGCATATGTACTGCCTTTGACCAAAGAAATCAACTGTGTGTGGTCAACGTTGACAACTCATAATACGAGTCACAAATGGTCAGAGGGGGAAACAATGGTTTAGGAACACCAAGTATCAAATAGCAAGCACAGGGACCTTCAATACGTTGTGGCACGGTGTGGATACCATGCACGATGACCAACCAAAGTATGCATATGTCACTAACCATGACCAAATAATGTCACTAAGTGTGGTCAACTTTGACAACTCATAACACGAGTCACAAACGGTCTGGGTGGAAGATAATGGTTTCAGAATACTAGTTATCGACTAGCACGTACGATTACCTTCAATATGTAGTGGCACAGTGTGGCTACAATGTACACTGAAAACCCAAAAGATGCATATGTAATTGACCAAGACCAACGAATTTCACTTCATGTGGTCAATGTTGACAACTCACAACACGAGTCATAGATATTTAGAGGGGCTAACAATGGTTTGGGAACACTAGCTATCAACTAGAAAGCACAAAGACCTTCGATACATAGTGACATGGCATGGTAACCATGTACAGTGACAAACCAAAGTAGGCATATGTCACAAACCATGACCAAACGGATTTCACAATGTGTGGTCAACGTTGACAACTCATAACACGAGTCACAACTGGTCACTGGGGGAGACCATGGGTTCGGAACACTAGTTATCAAGTAGCAAGTAGAAATATTTTCAGCAAGGAGTGGCACNGTGTGGCTAGACTGCACAGTGACCAACCAAAGGATACATATGTCACTGGCTATGACCGAAGAAGTCCACTATGTGTGGTCAACATTGACAACTCATAACACGAGTCACAAATGGTGAGAGGGAAAGACAGTGTTTTAGGAACCCTATGTATCAACTAGAAAGGACAAAGAACTTCAATATGCAGTGGCACAGTGTGGCTAACATACACACCAAACAACCAAACTAGGCATATGTCAATAACCATGACCATAGAAGTTCAATATGGGTGGTCAACATTGACCAACCATAACACGAGTCACAAACGGTCAAGGGAGGAAACAATGCTATAGGAATATCAGTTCTCAAATAGCAAGTACAGCAACCTTTAGTCAGTAGTAGCACGGTGTGGCTACCATGCACAATGACCAACCAAAGTAGGCATATGTACTGTCTATGACCACAGAAATCCGTTGTGTGTGGTCAACGTTGAAAACTCATAATACGCGTCACAAATGGTCAAAGGGGGAAGCAATGGTTTGGGAACACAATGTATCAAATACCAAGCACAAGGAGCTTCAATACGTGGTTGCACGGTGTGGATACCATGCACGATGACCAACCATGGTATGCGTATGTCAGTGACCATGACCAAAGAATGTCACCATGTGTGGTAAACTTTGAAAGCTCATAACATGAGTCACAAATGGTCATAGTGGAAGCCAATGGTTTGTGAATACTAGTTGTCGACTAGCAAGTACAAATACCTTCAATATGTAGTGGCACAGTGTGGTTACAATGAATAGTGACCAACCAAAGTATGCATATGTCACTGACCACGAACAAAGAGTTTCATTTCATGTGGTGAATGTTGACAACTCACAACACGAGTCACAGATAGTCAGAGGGGCTAAGAACGGGTTGGGAATACTAGCTATTGACTATAAAGCACAAAGACCTGCGATACGTGGTGACACGGCATGGTAACCATGTATAGTGATAAACCAAAGTAGGCATATTTCACAAACCATGACAAAACGGATTTGATAGTGTGTGGTCAACATTGAAAACTCATAACAGGAGTCACAAATGGTCAGTGGGGGAAACCATGGGTTGGGAACACTAGTTATCAACTAGCAAGTAGAAAGATTTTCAAGAAGTAGTGGCACGGTGTTGCTAGCGTGCATAGTGACCAACCAAAAGGATGCATATGTCACTTACTATGACCGAAGAAGTCCACTATGTGTGGTCAACATTGACAGCTCATAACACGAGTCACAAATGGTCAGAGGGAGAGAAAATGGTTTGGGAACCCTATGTATCGACTAGAAAGGACAAAGAACTTCGATACGTAGTGGCACGGTGTGGCTAACTTGCACCCAAAACTACCAAACAAGGCATATGTCACCGACCATGACCAAAGAATTTCAATATGGGTGGTCATGGTTGACCAACCATAACACGAGTCACAAACGACCAGGGGAGGAAACAATGCTGTGGGAATATCAGTTCTCAACTAGCAAGTTCAACGACCTTCAGTTAGTAGTAGCACGGTTTGGCTACCATGCACAATGACCAGCCAAAGTAGGCATATGTACTGCCTTTGATTAAAGAAATCCGCTGTGTGTGGTCAACGTTGACAACTCATGATACGAGCCACAAATGGTCAAAGGGGGAAGCAATGGTTTGGGAACACAAAGTATCAAATAGCAAGCACAAGGAGCTTCAATACGTTGTGGCACGGTGTGAATACCATGCACGATGACCAACCAAAGTAGGCATATGTCACTGACCATGACCAAATAATGTCACAATGTGTGGTAAACATTGACAACTCATAACACGAGTCACAAATGGTCAGGATGGAAGATAATGGTTTGTGAATACTAGTTATTGACTAGCAAGTACAAATACCGTCAATATGTAGTGGCATAGTGTGGCTACAATGCACAGTGATCAACCAAAATATGCGTATGTCACTGACCATGAAAACTAGGCATATGTCACTGACCATGACCAGATAATTTTAATATGGATGGTCACTGTTGACCAACCATAACACGAGTCACAAACGGTCAAGGTAGGAAACAATGCTATGGGAATATCAGTTATCAACTAGCAAGTACAACGACCTTTAGTCAGTAGTAGCACGGTGTGGCTACCATGCACAATGATCGACCAAAGTAGGCATATGTACTGCCTTTGACCAAAGAAATCTGCCGTGTGTGGTCAGCGTTGACAACTCATAATAGGAGTCAGAAATGGTCAGAGGGGGAGACAATGGTTTGGGAACACCAAGTATCAACTAGCAAGCACAAGCACCTTCAATACCTTGTGGCACGGTGTGGATACCATGTACGATGACCAACCGAAGTAGGCATATGTCATTGACCATGACCAAACAATGTCACTAAGTGTGGTAAACTTTGACAACTCATAACACGAGTCACACATGGTCAGGGTGGAAGATAATGGTTTGTGAATACTAGTTATCGACTAGCAAGTACAAATACCTTCAATATGTAGTGGCACAGTGTGGGTACAATGCACAGTGACCACCCAAAGCATGCACATTTCACTGACCATTGACAAAGAATTTTACTTCATGTGGTCAATATTTACAACTCACAACACGAGTCACAGATAGTTAGAGGGGGCTAACAATGGTTTGGGAACACTGGCTGTCAACAAGAAAGAACAAAGACCTTCGATACGTAATGACACAGCCTGGTAACCATGTACAGTGACAAACCAATGTAGACATATGTCACAAACCATGGCCAAATGGATTTCACAGTGTGTAGTCAACGTTGAAAAACTCATCCCACGAGTCACAAATGGTCAGTGGGGGAGACCATGTGTTGGGAACACTAGTTTTCAGCTAGCAAGTAGAACGATTTTCAACAAGTAGTGGCACAGTGTGGCTAGCGCGCACAGTGACCAACCAAAGGATGCACACCTCACTGACTATGACCGAATAAGTCTGCTATGTTTGGTCAACATTGACAACTTATAACACGAGTCCCAAATGGTCAGAGGGAGAGACAATAGTTTGGGAACCATGTGTATCGACTAGAAAGGACAAAGAACTTCAATACGCAGTGGCACGGTGTGGCTTCTTTGCACACCAAACAGCCAAACTAGACATATGTCACCAACCATGATGAAAGAATTCCAATATGGGTGCTCAACATTCATCAATAATAGCACGAGTCACAAACGGTCAGATGGGGAAACAATGGTCCAGGAATATCAGTTATCAACTAGCAAGTAAAGCGACCTTCAATCAGTATAAGCACGGTATGGCTACCATGCACAATGACCGACCAAAGTAGGCATATGTACTACCTTTGACCGAAGAAATCCGCTGTGTGTTGTCAGCGTTGACAACTTATAATAGGAATCACAAATTGTCAGAGGGGGAGACAATGGTTTCGGAACACTAGGTATCAACAAGCAAGCACAAGGACCTTCAGTAAGTTGTGGCACGGTGTGCATACCATGCATGACGACCAACCAAAGTAGGCATATGTCACTGACCACGACCAAATAATGTCACTAAGTGTCGTCAACTTTGACAACTCATAACACGAGTCACAAATGGTCAAGGTGGAAGATAATGGGTTTTGAATACTAGTTATCGACTAGCAAGTACAAACACCTTCAATATGTAGTGGCACAGCGTGGCTATCATGCACAATGACCAACTAAAGTATGTATATGTCACTGACCATGACCAACGAATTTCACTTCATGTGGTCAGGGTTGACAACTCACAACACCAATCAACTAAGGCACCTCCACTATCCGCGATCTGGGGGGGGGGGGCAGCCGTGTTGTGATACCTCCACTATACCTTCGAGCCTAAGCCGTGGGGGGATAGGGGGGTGTCATAATGCGGTCACAAATCTCTCCTCCACGTCGTCCACGGAACATCCCTCTAAGAGGGAGGGAGTATTCAAGTGAGGGCACATACGCGTAACAAATCAACAAAAACCGACCTGGTGTCAAAGGGAGAAACCTTTTGCTATTCATTGACTAGCAAGTACAAAGAATTTAAATGAGTAGTGGAACGGTATGGCTACCATGCACAGTTACCAACCAGATTAGGCGTGTGCCACTTACCATGACCAAATAATTTTACTATGTGTGGTCAACGTTGACAACTCATAATATGGGGCATGAATTGTCAGAGGGGGAAACAATGGTTTGGGAATACTAGATACCAACTAGTAAGTACAACGACCTTCAGTCAGTAGTACTACGGTGTGGCTACTATGCACAATGACCAACCAAAGTGGGCATATGTACTGCCTTTGACCAAAGAAATCCGCCGTGTGTGGTCGGCATCGACAACTCATGATAGGAGTCACAAATGGTCAGAGGGGGAAACAATGGTTTGGGAATACCAAGTATCAACTAGCAAGCACAAGGACCTTCAATACGTTGTGGCACGGTGTGGATACCATGCACCATGACCAACCAAGGTATGCATATGTCACTGACCATGACCGAATGATGTCACCATATGTGGTAAACTTTCACAACTCATAACACGAGTCAGAATTTGTCAGGGTGGAAGATAATGGTTTGTGAATGCTAGTTATCAACTAGCAAGTACAAATACCTTCAATATGCAGTGGCACAGTGTGGCTACAATGCACAGTGACCAACCAAAGTACGCATATGTCACTGACCATGACCAAATAATTTCGCTTCATGTGGTCAATGTTGAAAACTCACAACACCGGTCAACTAAGGCACAAATAGGGCGCAAGTAGCGCACAAGTAGGACGCAGCTAGGGCGCAAGTAGGGTACGACTAGGGCGTAGCTATTGCCCAACTGAGGCGCAACTAGGGCGAGAGTAGGACGCAAGTAGGGCGCAACTATAGAGCAACCAGGGCACAACTAGGACGCAAGTAGGACGCAACAAGGGCGCAACTAGGGCACAACTGGCGCGCAAGTATGGTGCAACTACGGCGCGGCTAGAGCACATCTAGGGCGCAACTAGGGCGCAACTAGGGTGCAACTAGGGTGCATCTAGGACGCAACTAGGGCTCAACGAGGGCGCAACTAGGGCGCAACTATCGTGCAACTAGGGTGCAACTAGGACGCAGCTAAGGCGCAACTAGGGCGCGACTAGGGCGCGACCAAGGCGCGACTAGGGCACGACTAGGGCGCGGCTTGGGCGCAACTAGGGTGCAACTAGGGCGCAACTAAGGTGTAACTACGGCGCAACTAGGGCGCAAATACGACGCAGCTGGGGGCAACTAGGGCGTAGCTAGTGCCCAACTGAGGCGCAACTAGGGCGCAAGTAGGGCACCAGTAGGGTACACGTTTGGTGCAATAAGGGCGCAAGAATGGCGCAACTAGGGTGCAACTAGGGCGCAACTAGGACGCACCTACGGCAAACGTAGGGCGCAACCAGGACGCAAGTAGGGCGCAAGTAGGGTGCAAGTAGGGCGCAAGTAGGGTGTAACTAGGGCGCATTTAGGGCGCAACTAGGGCGCAACGAGGGCGCAACTAGGGTGCAACTAGTGTGCAAGTTGGGTGCAACTAGGGTGCAACTAAGGCGCAACTAGGGCGCAAGTAGGGCGCAACTAGAGCGCAACTAGGGTGCAACTAGGACGCAATTAGGGCGCAGTTAGGCCGCAAGTAGGGTGCACCTAAGGTGCAACTAGAGCGCAAGTATGGCACAACTAGGGCGCAACTAGGGCGCAACTAGGGTGCAACTAGTGCGCAAGTTGGGCGCAACTAAGGCGCTACTAAGGCACAACTAGCACGTGAGTAGGGCACGAGTAGGATGCAACTAGCGCGCGACAAGGGCGTAGGTAGAGTCCAAGTAAGGCACAAGTAGGGCACAAGTAGGGTGCGTGTATGGCGGAAGTAGGGTGCAAAAAGGGTGCAAGTAGGGTGCAACTAGGGCGCAACTAGGGCGCAACTATGGCACAACTAGGGCGCAACTAGGGCGCGACTAGTGCGCAACTAGGTCGCAACTAGGGCGCAACTAGGGCACAACTAGGGTGCAACTAGGGCGCAACTAGGTCGTAACTAGGGCGCAAGTAGGGCGCAACTAGGGCGCAACTAGGCCGCATCTAGGGCGCAACTAAGGCCCAACTAGGGCGCAACTAGGGCGCAACTAAGGCGCAACTAGTGCGCAAGTAGGGCACAAGTAGGCCGCAAATAGGGCACAACTAGGGTACAACTAGGGCGTAGGTAGTGCCCAACTGAGGCACAACAAGGGCGCAAGTAGGGCGCAAGTAGGGCGCAAGTAGGGTGCGACTTGTGCGCAACTAGGGCGTAATTAGGGCGCAACTAGGGCGCAACTATGGCAGAACTAGGACGGAAAAGGGCGCAACTAGGGCGCAACTAGGGTGCAAATAGGGCGCAACTAGGGCGCAACTACGGCGCAACTAGGGCGCAACTAGGACGCAACTAGGGCGCAACTAGGGCGGAACTAAAGTGCAACTAGGGTGCAACTATGGCGCAACTAGGACGCAACTAGGGCGCAACTAGGGCGCAACTACGGCGCAACTAGGGCGCAACTAGGACGCAACTAGGGCGCAACTAGGGCGGAACTAAAGTGCAACTAGGGTGCAACTATGGCGCAACTAGGACACGACTAGGACACAACTAGGTCGCAACTAGGGCGCAACTAGGATGCAACTAGGGCGCAACTAGGGCGCAACTAGGGCGCAACTAGTGCGCAACTAGGGTGCAACCAGCGCGCAACTAGTGCGTAAATAGGGCGGAACTAGGGTGCAACTAGGGAGCAACTAGGGCGCAACTAGGGTGCAACTAGGGCGCAACTAGGGCGCAACTAGGATGCAACTAGGGCGCGGCAACGGGCAACTAGTGTTGCAACTAGGGGGCAACTAGGGCGCAACAAGGGCGCAACAAGGGCGCAACTAGGGCGCGACGAGGGCGCAACGAGGGCGCAACCAGGGCGCAACTAGGGTGTAACTAGGGCGTAACTAGGGCGTAACTAGGGCGCATATAGGATGCAACTAGGGCGCAACTAGGGCACAATTAGGACGCAACTAGGTCGCAATTGGGGCGCAACTAGGGTACAGCTAGGGTGCAACTAGGTTGTAACCGGGGCGCAACCGGGGCGCAACCAGGGTGCAACTAGGGTGCAACTAGGGCACAACTAGGGCGCAACTAGGGCGCAACTAGGGTGCAACTAGTGTGCAAGTTGGGCGCAACGAAGGCGCAACTAAGGCGTAACTAGCGCGCAAGTAGGGCACAATTAGGACGCAACAAGGGCGCAATTAGGGCACAACAAGGGCGTAGCTAGTGCCCAACTAAGGGACAGCTTGGGCGCAAGAAGGGTGCCAGTAGGGCGCAAGTAGGGTGCAATAAGGGCGCAAATAGGGTGCAACTAGGGGGCAACTAGGGTGCAACTAGGGGGCAACTAGGTCGTGACTAGGGCGCGACTAGGGCGCGACTAGGGCGCAACTAGGGTGCAACTAGGGTGCAAATAGGGCGCAACTAGGGTGCAACTAGGGGGCAACTAGGTCGTGACTAGGGCGCGACTAGGGCGCGACTAGGGCGCAACTAGGGTGCAACTAGGGTGCAAATAGGGCGCAACTAGGGTGCAACTAGGGCACATCCATGGCACAACTAGGGTGCAACTAGGGCGCAACTAGGGCGCAACTAGGGCGCAACTAGGGCGCAATAAGGGTGTAACTAGATCGCAAGTAGGGCGCAAGTAGGGCGCAAGCAGGGAGCAACTAAGGTACAAGTGGGGCACAACTGAGGCGTAACAAGGGTGCAACTTGACCACAACGAGGGCGTTACGAGGGCGAAACAAGGGCACAATTAGGGTGCAACAACGGCGCAACTAGGGCGCAACTAAGGCGCAACTAGGGTGCAACTAGGGTGCAACTAGGGCGCAACTAGGGCGCGACTATGGCGTGACTAGAGCGCGACTAGGGCGCGACTAGGGGGCAACTTGGGTACAACTAGGGGGCAACTACGGTGCAACTAAGTTGCAACTAGGACGCAACTAGGGCGCAATAAGGGCGCAACTGGGGGCAACTAGGGCGCAAAGAGGGCGCAACTTGGGCACAACTAGGACGTAACTAGGGCACAACTGGGGCGAAACTAGGGCGCAACTAGGGCGCACCTAGGGCGCAACTAGGGTGCAACTAGGGCAAAACCAAGGCGCAACTAGTGCGAAAATAGGGCACAAGTAGGACGCAACTAGGGCGCATCTATGGTACAACTAGGGCGTAGCTAGAGCCCAACTAAGGCGCAACTGGGGCGCAAGTAGGGTGGAAGTAAGGCGCAAGTAAGGTGCAACTTGTTCGTAACTAGGGCGCGCACCCAGGGCGTAACTAGGGCGCAACTAGGGTGCAAGTATGGTGCAACTAGGGTGCAACTAGGGCGCAAGTAGGCGACAAGTAAGACGCAACTAGGGCGCAACTAGGGCACAACTAGGACATAGCTATTGCCCAACTGAGGCGCAACTAGGGCGCAAGTAGGCCGCTAGTACGGTGTAAGTTTGGTGCAATAAGGGCGCACGAAGGGTGCAACTACGGTCCAACTAGGGTGCAGCTAGAATGCACCTAGGGTGCAAGTAGGGCGCAACTAGGGTGCAACTAGGGCGCAAGTAGGCCGCAAGATGGGCGCAAGTAGGGCGTAACTAGGGCGCAACTAGGGTGCAACTAGGACACAACTATGGCGCAACTAGTGTGCAAGTTGGGCACAACTAGGGCGCAACGAAGGCGTCACTAGGGTGCAAGTAGGGCCCAACTAGAGCGCAACTAGGGCGCAACTAGGGCACAACTAGGGCGCAACTAGTGTGCAAGTTGGGCACAACTAGGGCGCAACGAAGGCGTCACTAGGGTGCAAGTAGGGCCCAACTAGAGCGCAACTAGGGCGCAACTAGGGCACAACTAGGGCACAAGTATGGTGCAACTAGGGTGCAACTAGAGCGCAAGTAGGGCACAAATAGGGTGCAACTAGGGCGCAACTGAGGTGCAACTAGGGCGCAACTGGGACGCACCTAGGACACAAGTTGGGCGCAACTAAGGCGCTACTAAGGCGCAACTAGCACGCAAGTAGGGCACAAATAGGATGCAACTAGCACGCAATTAGGGCACAACTAGGGTGTAGCTAGTGCCCAACTAAGGCACAACCAGGGCGCAAGTAGGGTGCCCGTAGGGCGCAAGTAGGGTGCCACAAGGGCGCAATAAGGGCACAGATATGGTGCAACTAGGGCACAACTAGGGCGCAACTAGGGCGCGACTAGGGCGCGACTAGGGCGCAACTAGGGCGCAACAAGGGCGCAACTAGGGTGCAACTAGGGTGCAACTAGGGCGTAACTAGGGTGCAACTAGGCCACAACTAGGCGTAACTAGGGCGCAAACATGGCGCAACTAGGGCGCACCCAGGGCGCAACTATGATGCAAGTAGGGCGCAACTAGGGCGCAAGTAGGGCGCAAGTAGGCCCGGCCTACGTTTGTGTGACCGGCTTTGGGTTCTGTGACCCGGCTTTGGTTTCTATGACCCAGCTTTGGTTTATGTGACCCGGCTTTGGTTTATATGACCCGCCTTTGGTTTTTGTGACCGGCTTTTGTTTCCCTAACCTAGCTTTTGTTTATACGGTCCAGCTTTGGTTTCTTTGACTTGGCATTGGTTTCTGTAACCTGACTTTGGTTGATGTGACCTGGCTTCGGTTTCTGTGACCCCGCTTTGGTTTTTGTGACCGGGCTTTGGTTTCTGTAACCTGACTTTGGTTGATGTGACCTGGCTTCGGTTTCTGTGACCCCGCTTTGGTTTCTGTGCTCCGGCTTTGGTTTGATGACCCGGCTTTGGTTCGTGTGACCCAGCTTTGATTTAGGTGACCCGGCTTTGGCTTCTCAGACCCGGCTTTGGTTCGTGTGACCCAGCTTTGATTTAGGTGACCCGGCTTTGGCTTCTCAGACCCGGCTTTGGTTCGTGTGACCCAGCTTTGGTTTCTTTGACTTGGCATTGGTTTCTGTAACCTGACTTTGGTTGATGTGACCTGGCTTCGGTTTCTGTGACCCCGCTTTGGTTTTTGTGACCGGGCTTTGGTTTTTGTGACCCGGCTTTGGTTCGTGTGACCCAGCTTTGGTTTCTGTTACCCGGCTTTGGCTTCTCAGACCCGGCTTTGGTTCCTGTGATCCGGCTTTGGTTGCTCTGACCTGGCTTTGGTTTCTGTGACCCGGCTCTGGTTTGTGTGACCCGGCTTTGGTTTCTGTGACCAGGCCTTGGTTTATTTGACCTGGCTTTTGTTTCTGTGAGCCGGCCTTGGTTACTATGACCCGGCTTGGTTTTTGTGACCCCGTTTTGGTTTCTGTGACATGGATTTGGTTTCTGTGACCCAGCTTTGGGTCTGTGATATGGCTTCGGTTGCTGTGGCCCGGCTTTGGTTTCTGTGATCCAGCTCCGGATTCTGTGACCCTGCTTTGCTTTCTGTGACCTGGCTGTGGTTTCTATGACTGGGCTTTGGTTTCTGTGCTCCGGCTTTGGTTTGATGACCCGGCTTTGGTTTCTGTGACCCGACCTTGGTTTCAGTGATCCGGCTTTGGTTTCTTTGACCCGGCTTTGGTTTATGTGACCTGGCTTTGGTTTCTGTGACCCAGCTTTGATTTATGTGACCCGGCTTTGGTTTCTGTGACTAGGGCACAATCAGGGCGTAGCTAGTGCCCAACTGAGGCGCAACTAGGGCGCAAATATGGCGCCAATAGGGTGTAAACAGGGTGCAATAAGGGCGCAAGAAGGGCGCAGCTAGGGCGCAACTAGGGTGCAACTAAGACGTAACTAGGGTGCAAGTAGGGAGCAACTAGGGCGCAAGTAGGGCGCAAGTAGGGCGCAACTTGGGCACAACTAAGGCGCAACAAGGGCGCAACTAGGGCGCAACTAGGCGCAACTAGGGCGCAGCTAGGGCGCAACTAGGGTGCAACTAGGGTGCAACTAGGGTGCAAACAGGGTGCAACTAGTGGGCAACTAGGACGCAACTAGGGTGCAACTGCAACGCAACTAGGATGCAACTAGGGCGCAACTAGGGCGCAATTAGGGTGCAACTAGGGGCAACTAGGACGCAACTAGGGTGCAAGTAGGGTGCAACTAGGGTGCAACTAGGGCGGAACAAGGGCGCAACGAGGGCGCAACTTGGGGCAACTAGGGCTTAACTGGGGGCAACTAGGGCGCAACAAGGGCGCAACTGGGGGCAACTAGGGTGCAAATAGGGCGCAACTAGGGTGCAACTAGTCTGCAAGTTGGGCGCAACTAGGGAGCAACTAAGGCGCAACTAGGGCGTAAGTAAGACGCAGCTAAGGACGCAACTAGGGGACAACGAGGGCGTAGCTAGTGCCCAACTGAGGTGCAACTAGGGCGCAAGTAGGCGCCAATAGGGCACAAGTAGGACGCAACTAGGGTGCAAGTAGGGCACAACTAGGGTGCAACTAGTACGCAACTAGGGCGGAACTAGTGCGTAACTAGGGTACAACTAGGGTGCAAGTAGGGCGCAACTAGGTTGCCCGGGCGTAACTAGGGCGCAACTAGGGGGAAACTAGGGCACAACTAGGGTGCAACTAGGACGCAACTAGGACACAAATAGGGGATAACTAGTGCGCAACTAGGACGCAACTAGGATGCAACTAGGGTGTAACTAGTGCGCAACTAGGGCGCAACTAGGGCACAACTAGGGCGCGACTAGGGCGCGACTTGGGCGCAACTAGGGGGCAACTAGGACACAACTAGGGCGCAACTAGGGCGCAACTAGGACGCAATTAGGGCGCAACTGGGGGCAGCTAGGGCGCAAATAGGGCACAACTAGGTTGCAACTAGAGCACAACTAGGGTGCAAGTAGGGCGAAACTAGGGCGCAACTAGGGCGCAACTAGGACGCAATTAGGGCGCAACTGGGGGCAGCTAGGGCGCAAATAGGGCACAACTAGGTTGCAACTAGAGCACAACTAGGGTGCAAGTAGGGCGAAACTAGGGCGCAACTAGGGTGCAACTAGTGCGCAACTAGAGCGCAGCTAGGACGCGACCAGGGCGGGACTAGAGTGTGACTTGGGCTCAACAAGGCCGGAACTAGGACGCAACTAGGACGCAACTAGGACGCAATTAGGGCGCAACTAGGGCGCAACTAAGGCACAACAAGGGTACAACCAAGGTGCAACTAGGCCGCAAATAGGGCGCAACTAGGGCGCAACTAAGGCGTAACTAGGGCGCAACTAGGGCGCAACTAGGGCGCAACTAGGGCACAACTAGGGCGCAGGTAGGGCGCAAGTATGGCGCAACTAGGGCGCAACTAAGACGCAACTAGGGCGCAAATAGGGCACAGGTAGGACGCAACTAGGACACAAGTATGGTACAATGAGGGCGTAGCTAGTGAACGACTGAGGCCCAACTAGGGCGCAACTAGGGTGCAACTGAGACGCAACTAGGTTGCAAGTAGGGCGCAACCAGGGCGCAAGTAGGACGCAAGTAGGGCACAACTAGGACACAACTAGAGCGCAACTAGGGTGCAACTAGGGCGCAACTAGGATGCAACTAGGGTGCAACTAGAGTGCAATTAGGGCGTAACTAGGGTGCAACAAGGGTGCACTGAGGGCGCAACGAGGGCGAAAGTAGGGCGCAACTAGGGTGCAACTAGGGCGCAACTAGGATGCAACTAGGGTGCAACTAGAGTGCAATTAGGGCGTAACTAGGGTGCAACAAGGGTGCACTGAGGGCGCAACGAGGGCACAATAGGGTACAAGTAGGATGCAACTAGGGCGCAACTAGGGTACAACTAGGGCGTAGCTAGTCCCCAACTGAATCGCAACTAGGGCGCAAGTAGGGTGCAAGTAGGGCGCAAGTAGGTTGCAACTTGTGCGCAACCAGGGCGCATATAGGGCGCAACTAGGGCGCAGCCAGGGCGCAACTAGGGCGCAACTAGGGTGCAAGTAGGGCGCGACTAGGGTGCTACTAGGGCGCAAGCAGGGCGCAAGTAAGACGCAACTAGGGAGCAACTAGGGCACAATTAGGGCATAGCTAGTGCCCAACTGAGGCACAACTAAGGCGCAAGTAGGGCGCCAACAGGGTGTACGTAGGGTGCAATAAGGGTGCAAGAAGGCCGCAACTAGGGCGCAAATAGGACGCAACCAAGACGCAACTAGGGTGCATGTAGGGCGCAACTAGGGTGCAAGTAGGGCGCAAGTAGGGCGCAACTAGGGAATAACTAAGGCGGAACAAGGGCGCAACTAGGGCGCAACTAGGCGCAAATAGGGCGCAACTAGGGCGCAACTAGAGCGCAACTAGGGCGCAACTAGGGCGCCCGGGTGCAACTAGGGCGCAATTAGGGGGAAACTAGGGCACAACTAGGGCGCAACTAGAACGCAACTAGGACACAATTAGGGTGCAACTAGTGAAATCTAGGGGGCACCTAGGGTGAAACGAGTGCACAACAACGGGCAACTAGGGCGCGACTAGGGCGCGACTAGGGCGCGACTAGGGCGCGACTAGGGCGCGACTAGGGCGCGACTAGGGCGCGACTAGGGCGCGACTAGGGCGCGACTAGGGCGCGACTAGGGCGCGACTAGGGCGCGACTAGGGCGCGACTAGGGCGCGACTAGGGCGCGACTAGGGCGCGACTAGGGCGCAACTTGGGCATAACTAGGGCGCAACTAGGGCGCAACTAGGACGCAACTAGGGTGCAACTAGTACCTAACTAGAGTGCAACTAGGGTGCAAGTAGGGCGCAACTAGGGTGCAACTAGGGCGCCCGGGTGCAACTAGGGCGCAATTAGGGGGAAACTAGGGCACAACTAGGGCGCAACTAGAACGCAACTAGGACACAACTAGGGTGCAACTAGTGAAATCTAGGGTGCACCTAGGGTGAAACTAGTGCACAACAACGGGCAACTAGGGCGCGACTAGGGCGCGACTAGGGCGCGACTTGGGCGCAACTAGGGCACAAGTAGGGCGCACCTTCGGCGCAACTAGGGCGCAATTAGGGCACAACTGGGGGTAACTAGGGCGCAACAAGGGCCCAACTAGGCTGCAACTAGGGTACAACTAGGGCGCAAGTAGGGCGCAACTAGGGCGCAACTAGGGTGCAACTAGTGCGCAACTAGGACGCAACTAGGGCACGACTAGGGGGCGACTAGGGCGCAACTTGGGCACAACTAGGGCGCAACTAGGGCGCAACTAGGACGCAACTAGGGCGCAATTGGGGCGCAACTGGGGGCAACTAGGGCGCAACTAGGGCACAACTAGGATGCAACTAGGGTACAACTAAGGCGCAAGTAGGACGCAACTTGGGCGCAACTAGGGCGCAACTAGGGCACAACTATGGCGCAACTAGGGTCCAACTAGGGTGCAACTAAGGCGTAACTAGGGCGCAAATAGGGTACAAGTATGACGCAACTAGAGCGCAATTAGGGTACAACTAGGGCGTAGCTTGTACCCAAATGAGGCCCAAATAGGGCCCAACTAGGCCGCAGCTAGGGTGTAACTAGTGCGCACGTTGGGCGCAACTAAGGTGCTACTAAGGCGCAACTAGCGTGCAAATAGGACACAAGTAGGATGCAACTATCGTGCAATAACTCGGGCGTAGCTAGTGCCCAACTAAGGCACAACTAGGGCGCAAGCAGGGTGCTAGTAGGGCGCAAATAGGATGCAATAAGGGCGCCAATAGGGTGCAACTACGGCACAACTAGGGCGGAACTAGGGCACAAATAGGGCGCAACTAGGGTGCGACTAGGGCGCAACTAGGGCGCAAGTAGGGCGCAAGTAGGGCGGAAATAGGGTGCAACTAGGGTGCAACAAGGGCATAACTAGGGCGCAACTAGGGTGCGACTAGGGCGCAACTAGGGCGCAAGTAGGGCGCAAGTAGGGCGGAAATAGGGTGCAACTAGGGTGCAACAAGGGCATAACTAGGGCGCAACGAGGGCACAACTAGGGCGTAAATAGGCCGCATCTAGGGCGCAACTAAGGCGCAACCAGGGCGTAACTAGGGCGCAACTAAGGCACAATTAGGGTGCAAGTAGGGCACAAGTAGGACGCAACTAGGGCGCAACTATGGTACAACTATGGCATAGCTACTGCCCAACTGAGGCGCAAGTAGGGCGCAAGTAGGACACGAGCAGGGCGCAAGTAGGGCGCAAGTAGGGTGCAACCAGTGCGCAGCTAGGGCACAACTAGGGAGCAACTAGGGCGGAACTAGGGCGCAACTAGGGCGCAAGTAGGACACAAGTAGGACGCAACTAGGGTGCAACTAGGGTACAACTAGTTCGTAGCTAGTGCGCAACTGAGGCGTAACTAGGGCGCGAGTATGGAGCAAATAGGGCGCAAGTAGGGTGCAACTAGTGCGCAACTAGGGTGCAACTAGGGCGCAGCTAGGGCGAAACTAGGGCAAAACTAGGGCGCAACTAGGGCGCGACTAGGGCACAACTAATGTGCAACTAGGGCGCAACTTGTCTGCAACTAGGGCGCAACTAGGACGCAACTAGGGCAAAGCTAGGGCGCAACTAGGGCGCAACTAGGGTGCAACTAAGGGTGGAACTAGGGCGCAACTAGGCCACAACAAGGACACAACTAGGTTGCAACTAGGGCGCAACTAGGACGCAACTAGGGCAAAGCTAGGGCGCAACTAGGGCGCAACTAGGGTGCAACTAAGGGTGGAACTAGGGCGCAACTAGGCCACAACAAGGACACAACTAGGTTGCAACTAGGGCGCAACTAGGACGCAACTAGGGCAGAACTAGTGCGCAACTAGGGCGCAACTAGTGCGCAACCAGGGCGCAACTAGGTTGCAACTAGGGTGCAACTAGGGTGGAACTAGGGCGCAACTAGGGCGCAACTAGGGTGCAACTGGGGCGCAACTAGGGTGGACTAGGGCACACTGGCCCCAAGTAGGGCACAAGTAAAATACAAATAGGGTGCAACTAGGGCACAACTAGGGCGTAGATAGTGTCCAACTAAGGCGCAACTATGGCGCAAGTAGGACGCCAGTAGGGCGTAAGTAGGGTGCAATAAGGGCGCAAGAAGGGTGCAACTAGGGTGCAACTAGGGCACAACTAGGGCGTAGATAGTGTCCAACTAAGGCGCAACTATGGCGCAAGTAGGACGCCAGTAGGGCGTAAGTAGGGTGCAATAAGGGCGCAAGAAGGGTGCAACTAGGGTGCAACTAGGACGCAACTAGGACGCGACTATGGCGCTAGTAGGGTGCAACTAGGGCGCAAATAGGGAACAAATAGGGCGCAAGTAGAGTGCAACTAGGGCACAACCAAGGCGCACCTAGGACGGAACTAGGGCACAACTAGGGTGCAACTAGGGCGCAACTAGAGCGCAGCTAGGGCAGAGCTAGGGCGCAACTAAGACGCAACTAGGGCGCAACTAGGGCACAACTAGGGTGCAACTAGGGTGCAACTAGGACGCAACAAGGGCGCAACTAAGGGTGTTCGCAAGTCGAGACTCTCGAGTCTGGTCCTGGACTTGGACTTGCGAGTCCGAGTCTGGCTCCAGACTCGGACTCGCAAGTCTGGGCTTGAACTCTCGAGTCCATGGACTCGCGAGTCCAATACGTGTGGACTTGCAATTCCACCACTCGTGGACTTGCAAGTCCGAGCAATACATCTCTTTATGTCCCTTTTGTCGCGCTATTCCATAGGTATGATCTAAGGTTTTGGAGCCGTTGCATAAATAGTTTGATAAGTATTGGAAACGTTTGTAATTACTTTTTGGATATATCATAAATAAATGGGAAACATAAGTGAAACCATTAATATTGACTTGTTATGTGTTTCACAAATACTCTTGTTGAACCTCAAAATGTCCCTTGTTTCGATGGGTCATTGTGACCATTCCACTTCTCGAGCGGCCAAGCCGACCGAGTGGCACGGTTTGGCTGATATGCACACCAAACAACCAAACTAGGCATATGTCACTGACCATGACGAGGGAATTTCAATATGAGTGGTCAGCCTTGACCAACCATAACACGAGACAAAAACATTCAGGGGAGAAAACAATGCTATGGGAATATCAGTTCTCAACGAGAAAGTACAACAACCTTCAGTGATGAGTAGCACGGCGTGGCAACCATGCACAATGACCGACCAAAATAGGCATATTTACTGCCTTTGAACAAAGAAAGCCGCTATGTGTGGTCAACATTGACAACTCATAATACAAGTAACAAATGGTCAGAGGGGAAAACAATGGTTTGGAAACACCAAGTATCAATTAGCAAGCACAAGGAGCCTCAATACGCTGTGGCACGGTGTGGATACGATGCACGACGACCAACCAAAGTAGGCATATGTCACTGACCATGACCAAATCATGGCACTAAGTGTGGTAGACCTTGACAACTCATAACACGAGTCACAAATGGTGAGGGTGGAATGTAATGGTTTGTGAATACAAGTTATCGACTAGCAAGTACAAATACCTTCAATATGTAGTGGCACAGTGTGGNTACAATGCACTGTAACCAGCCAAAGTATGCATATGTGACTGACCATGAGAAATGAATTTCACTACATGTGGTCAACATTTACAGATCACAACACGGGTCACATATAGTCACGGGGGCAAACAATGGGTTGGAAACACAAGATGTCAACACGAACGCACAAAGACCTTCGATACGTAATGACACGGCGTGGTAACCATGTACAGTAACAAACCAAAGTAGGCCCGTGTCACAAACCATGACCAAACGGATTTCATTGTGTGTGGTCAACGTTGAAAACTCATAACACGAGTCACAACTGGTCAGTGGGGGAAACCATGGGTTGGAAACACTAGTTATCAACTAGCAAGAACACAGATTTTCAACAAGTAGTGGCACGTTGTGGCTAGCGTGCACAGTGACCAACCAAAGGATGCATATGTCACTGGCTATAACCGAAGAAGTCCACTATGTGTGGTCAACATTGACACCTCATAACAGGAGTCACAAATGGTCAGAGGGAGATAGAATGGTTTGGGAACCATATGCATTGAATAGAAAGGACAAGGAAGGTCGACTAAACAACCAAACCAGGCATATGCCACTGACCATGACGAGATAATTTCAATATGGATTGTCAACGTTGACCAACCATAACACGAGTCACAAACAGTCAGGGGAGGAAACAATGCTATGGGAATATCAGTTCTCAACTAGCAAGTACAACGACCTTCAGTCAGTAGTAGCACGGTGTGGCTACCATGCACAATGAACGACCAAAGTAGGCATATGTACTGCCTTTGGCCAACGAAATCTGATGTGTGTGGTCAACATTGACGACTCATAATACGAGTCACAAATGGTCAGATGGGGAAACAATGGTTTGGCAACACCAAGTATCAAAAAGCAAGCATAAGGAGCTTGAATACGTTGTGGCACGGTGTGGATACCATGCACGATGACCAACCAAAGTAGGCATATGTCACTGACCATGACCAAATAATGGCACTAAGTGTGGTAAACCCTGACAACTTATGACACGAGTCACAAATGGTCAGGGTGGAAGATAATGGTTTGTGAATACTAGTTATTGACTAGAAAGTACAAATACCTGCAATATATACTGGCACAGTGTGGCTACAATGCACAGTGACCAACCAAAGTATGCATATGTCACTGACCATGAGCAACGAATTTCACTTCATGTGGTCAACATTTACAACTCACAACACGAGTCACTGATAGTCAGATGGGTAACAATGGTTTGGGAATACTACCTGTCAACAAGAAAGCACAAAGACCTTTGATAAGTCATGACACGGCGTGGTAACAATGCACATTGACAAACCAAAGTAAGCATGTTTCACAAACCATGACCAAACAAATTTCACAGTGTGTGGTCAACGTTGAAAACTCATACCACGAGTCACAATTGGTCAGTGGGGGAGACCATGGGTTGGGAACACTAGTTATCATTTAGCAAGTAGAAAAAATTTCAACAAGTAGTGGCGCGGTGTGGCGAGCATGCACAGTGACCAACCAAAGGATGCATATGTCACTCACTATGACCGAAGAAGTTTACTATATGTGGTCAACATTGACAACTCATAACACGAGTCACAAAATTTCAGAGGGAGAGACAATGGTTCGGGAACCCTATGTATCAATTAGAAAGGACAAGGAACATCAGCACGTAGTGGCACGGTGTGGCTACTATGCACACCAAACAACCAAACAAGGCATATGTCACTGACCATGAGCAGATAATTCATATGTGGGTGGCCAACGTTGACCAACCATAACACGAGTCACAACGGTCAGGGGAGGAAACAGTTCTATAGGAATATCTGTTTTCAACTAGCAAGTACAAAGACCTTCAGTTAGTAGTAGAACGGTGAGGCTACCATACACAATGAACGACCAAAGTAGGCATATGTACTGCCTTTGACCAAAGAAATCTGTTGTTTGTGGTCAACTTTGACAACTCATAATACAAGTCACAATTGGTCAGAGGGGGAAACAATGGTTTGGGAACACCAAGAATCAAAAAAGCAAGCACAAGGAGCTTCAATACGTTGTGGCATGGTGTGGATACCATGCACGATGACCAACCAAAGTAGGCATATGTCACTGACCATGACCAAATAATGGCACTATGTGTGGTAAACCATGAAAACTCATAACACAAGTCACAAATGGTCAGGGTGGAAGATAATGATTTGTGAATACTAGTTATTGACTGGAAAGTACGAATACCTTCAATATGTAGTGGCACAGTGTGGCTACAATGCACAGTGACCAACCAAACTATGCATATGTCACTGACCATGAGCAAAGAATTTCACTTCATGTGGTCAAGATTTACAACTCACAACACGAGTCACTGATAGTCAGAGGGGGTAAAAATGGTTTGGGAACACTAGCTATCAACTAGAAAGCACAAGGACATTTGATACGTAGCGACACGGCGTGATAACTATGTACAGGGACAAACCAAACTAGGCATATGTCACAAACCATGACCAAACGGATTTCACAGTGTGTGGTCAACGTTGAAACCTCATAACTCGAGTCACAACTGGTCAGTGGGGGAGACCATGGGTTGGGAACACTAGTTATCAACTAGCAAGTAGAAAGATTTTCAACAAGTAGTGGCACGGTGTGGCTAGCATGCGCAGTGACCAACCAAAGGATGCATATGTCACGGATTATAACCGAAGAAGTCCACTATGGGTGGTCAACATTGACAACTCATAACACGAGTCACAAATTGTCAGATGGAGTGACAATGGTTTTGGAACCCTATGTATCAACNCATGGGTTGGGAACACTAGTTATCAACTAGCAAGTAGAAAGATTTTCAACAAGTAGTGGCACGGTGTGGCTAGCATGCGCAGTGACCAACCAAAGGATGCATATGTCACGGATTATAACTGAAGAAGTCCACTATGGGTGGTCAACATTGACAACTCATAACACGAGTCACAAATTGTCAGATGGAGTGACAATGGTTTTGGAACCCTATGTATCAACTAGAAAGGACAGATAACTCCAATACGTAGTGGCACGGTGTGGGTACCATAAACGATGACCAACCAAAGTAGGCAAATGTCACTGACCGTGACCAAATAATGTCAATAAGTGTGGTAAACTTTGACAGCTCATAACACGAGTCACAAATGGTCAGGGTGGCATGTCGTGGTTTGTGAGTACTAGTTATCGACTAGCAAGTACAAATACATTCAATATGTAGTGGCACAGTGTGGCTACAATGCACGGTGACCAACCAAAGTATGCATATGTCACCAACCATGAACAAAGACTTTCACTTCAGGTGGTCAATATTTACAACTCACAACACGGGTTACAGATAGTCAGAGGGGGCAAAGAATAGTTTGGGAACACCAGCTGTCAACCAAAAAGCACAAAGACCTTCGATATGTAATGACACGATGTGGTAACCATGTACAGTAACAAACCAAAGTAGGCATGTGTCACAAACCATAACCAAACGGATTTCACTGTGTGTGGTAAACGTTGAAAACTGATAACACGAGTCACAACTGGTGAGTGAGGGAAACCATGGGTTGGGAACACTAGTTATCAACTAGCAAGTGGAAAGATTTTCAACAAGTATGGCACAGTGTGGCTAGCGTGCACAGTGACCAACCAAATGATGCATATGTCACTGACTATGACCGAAGAAGTCCACTATGTGTGGTCAACATTGACAACTCACAACACGAGTCACATATGGTCAGAGGGAGAGACAATGGTTTGGGAACCATATGTACCCACTAGGAAGGAAAACGTAGTTGCTTGGTGTGGCTAGTATGCACACCAAACAAGCAAACTGGGCATATGTCACTGACAATGACGAGAGAATTTCAATATGGGTGGTCAATGTTGACCAACCATAATGCTATGGGAATATCAGTTATCAACTAGCAAGTTCAACAACCGTCAGTCAGTAGTAGCACGGTGTGGCTACCATGCACAATGACCGACCAAAGTAGGCATATGTACTGCCTTTGACCAAAGAAATCTGCTGTGTGTGGTCAACATTGACGACTCATAATATGATTCACAAATGGTCAGAGGGGGAAACAATGGTTTTGGAACACCAAGTATCAAAAAGCAAGCACAAGGGGCTTCAATACGTTGTGGCACGGTGTGGATACCATGCATGATGACCAACCAAAGAAGGCATATGTCACTTACCATGACCAAATAATGACACTTACTGTGGTAAACCTTGACAACTCCTAACACGAGTCACAAATGGTCAAGGTGGAAGATAATGGTTTGTAAATAATAGTTATCGACTAGCAAGTACAAATACCGTCAATATGTAGTGGCACTGTGTGGCTACAATGCGCAGTGACCAACCAAAGTATGCATATGTCATTGACCATGAACAAAGAAATCACTTCATGTGGTCAACATTTACAACTCACTGCACGGGTCACAGATATTAAGAGGGGGCTAACAATGGTTTAGGAACTATAGCTGTCAACAAGAAAGCACAAAGACCTTTGATACGTAGTGACATGGCGTTGAATCTGTGTACAGTGACAAACCAAAGTAGGCATGTGTCCCAAACCATGACCAAACGGATTTCACAGTGTGTGGTCAACGTTGAAAACTCGTAACACGAGTCACAAATGGTCAGTGGAGGAAACCATGGGTTGGGAACACTAGTTATCACCTAGCAAGTAAAACGGTTTCCAACAAGTAGTGGCACGGTGTGGCTAGCGTGCAGAGTGACCAACCAAATGATGCACATGTCAGTGAATATGATCGAAGATGTCCACTATGTATGGTCAACATTGACAACTCATAACACGAGTCACAAATGGTCAGAGGGAGAGACAATGATTTGGGAACCCTATGTATTGACTAGAAAGGACAAAGAACTTCAATACGTAGTGGCACGGTGTGGCTACTATGCACACCAAACAACCAAATTAGGCATATGTCACCGACCATGATGAAAGAATTTCAATATGGGTGGACAACATTCACCAACCATGACACAAGTCACAAAGGGTCAGAGGAGGAATCAATGGTATGTGAATATACGTTCACAAGTACAGCGACCTTCAATCAGTATAAGCACGGTGTGGCTACCATGCACAATGAACGACCAAAGTAGGCATACGTACTACATTTGACCAAAGAAATATGCTTTGTGTGGTCAACGTTGACAACTCATAATACGATTCACAAATGGTTAGAGGGGGAAAGAATGGTTTGGGAACGACAAGTATCAAATAGCAAGCCCACTGAGCTTCAATACGTTGTGGCATAGTGTGGATACCATGCAGAATGACCAACCAAAGTAGGCATATGTCAATGACCATAACTATACAATGGCACTAAGTGTGGTAAACCTTGACAACTCATAACACGAGTCACAAATGGTCAGGGTGGAAGATAGTGATTTGTGAATACTAGTTATCGACTGGAAAGTACAAATACCTTCAATATGTAGTGGCACAGTGTTGCCACAATGCACAGTGACCAACCAAAGTATGCATATGTCACTGACCATGAACAAAGAATTTCACTTCATGTGGTCAGCGTTGACAGCTCACAACACAAGTCACTGATAGTCAGAGGGGGTAACAGTGGTTTGGGAACACTAGCTATCAACTAGAAAGCACAAAGACCTTCAATACGTAGTGACACGGCGTGGTAACCACATACAGTGACAAACCAGACTAGGCACCATGCACAATGACCTATCCAAGTAAGCATTCATCACTGTTCATGACCAAAGAAGTTTATTCTGTGTAGTCAACGTTCACAACTCATAATACAAGTCAAAAATGGCCAGAGGGAGAAACAATGGTTTGGGAATACTCGGTATCAACTAGCAAGTACAAAGACCTTCAATAAGTGGTGGCACGGTGTGGCTACCATGCACAATGACCAACCAAAGTATGCTTCTATAACTGACTATCGTAAAACGAGTCTCACTGTGTGTAGTCAACTTTCCTTCTTACGGCTGGTCAATCGGAGCAATGGTTGAGAGGTTATTAAAGCTAAAAGCTGCAAAATTTGAAATCCTGTCTGCGTCAATCTTTTTATTATTAAACTAACTTTGTTATCATTCATACTTTTGAAAACTACCCTGTAATCTTACACCCCCTTGTTTCATGCCCTTTACCCATAGGACCCCTTATAATGTTGTTTGGACATCATATGAACACCATGTGCGCTGGCTTAGTGCTTATAGAGCTAGATTCTGGAGCGGTAGGTCATGGGTTGGAATCCTTGTACGCGCAATATAGAATAGGCTCGCGAACTGGGGGGTGGGGTGGCCGTTTTGTGATACCTCAACTCTACCTTTGAGCCTAAGCCATGGGGGGGTAGGGGGGGTGTCATAATGCGGTCGCAAATCTGTCCTCCAGGTC
>SZWC01009449.1:89124-100244 GCA_023375785.1 Penium margaritaceum
CGTGCATGCTAGCCACACCGTGCCACTACTTGTTGCAAATCTTTCTACTTGCTAGTTGATAACTAGTGTTCCCAACCCGTGGTTTCCCCCACTGACCAGGTGTGACTCGTGTTTGAGTTTTCAACGTTGACCACACACGGTGAGATCCGTTTGGTCATGGTTTGTGACACATGCCTACTTTGGTTTGTTACTGTACATGGTTACCACGCCGTGTCATTACGTATCGAAGGTCTTTGTGCTGTCTTGTTGACAGCCAGTGTTCCCAAACCATTGAAAGCCCCCTCGGACTTTCTGTGACCCGTGTTGTGAGTTGTAAATGTTGACCAATTGAGGTGAATTTCTTTGTTCATGGTCAGTCACATATGCATACTTTGGATGGTCACAGTGCATTGTAGCCACGCTGTGCCACTTCATATTGAAGGTATTTGTTTTTTCTAGTCAATAACTAGTACTCACAAACCATTATCTTCCACCGTGACCATTTGTGACTCGTATTATGAGTTGTCAATTTTTACCACACTTAGTGCCATTATTTGGTCATCGTCAGTCACATATGCGTACTTTGGTTGGTCATCGTGCATGGTATCCACACCGTGCCACAACATATTGAAACTCCTTGTGCTTGCCATTTGATACTTGGTGTTCCCAACCCATTGTTTCCCCCTCTGACCATTTGTGACTTGTATTATGAGTTGTCAATGTTGACAACACACAGCAGATCTCTTTGGTCAAAGGCAGTACATATGCCTACTTTGGTCGTTCACTGTGCATGGTAGCCACACCGTGCTACTGCTGACTGAAGGTCGTTGTACTTGCTAGTTGATAACTGATATTCCCATATCATTGTTTCCTCCCCTGACCGTTTTTTTCTTGTGTTATGGTTGGTCAATGTTGACCACCCATATTGAAATTCTCTGGTCATGGTCAGTGACATATGCCTAGTTTGGTTGTTTGTTGTGCATACTAGCCACATCGTCCCACTACGTATTGAAGTTCCTTGTCCTTTCTAGTCAATACATAGGGTTCCCAAACCATTGTATCTCCCTCTGACAATTTGTGACTCGTTGTATGAAATGTCAATGTTGACCACACATAATGGACTTCTTCGGTCATAGTCAGTGACATATGCATCCTTTGGTTGGTCACTGTGCACGCTAGCCACACCATGCCACTACTTATTGAAAATCTTTCTACTTGCTAGTTGATAACTAGTGTTCCCAAGCCGTGGTTTCCTCCACTGACCAGATGTGACTCGTGTTATGAGTTTTCAACGTTGACCACACACTGTGAAATCCGTTTGGTCATGGTTTGTGACACATCCATACTTTGGTTTGTTACTGAACATGGCTACCACGTCGTGTCATTGTGTATCTAAGGTCTTTGTGTTTTATTGTTGACTATTTGTACTTGCTAGTCGATAACTAGTATTCACAGACCATTACATTCCACCCTGACCATTTGTGACTCGTGTTATGAGCTGTCAAGGTTTTCCACACTTAGTGCCATTACTTGGTCATGGTCAGTGACATATGCCTACTTTGGTTGGCATCGTGCATGGTATCCACAATGTGCCACAACATATTGAAGCTCCTTGTGCTTGCTATTTGATACTCGGTGTTCCCAAACAATTGTTTCCCTCTCTTACCAGTTCTGACTCGTATTATGAGTTGTCAATGCTGACCAGTCACAGCGAATGTCTTTGGTAGAAGGCAGTACATATGCCTAATTTGGTCGGTCATTGTGCATGGTAGCCACACGGTGCTACTATTGACTGAATGTCGTTGTACTTGCTAGTTGAGAACTGATATTCCCATAGCATTGTTTCCTCCCCTGACCGTTTGTGACTCGTGTCATGGTTGGTCAACGTTGACCAACCATCTTGAAATTCTCTCGTCATGGTCAGTGACATATGCCTAGTTTGGTTGTTTGGTGTGCATGTTAGCCACACCGTGCCACTACGTATTGAAGTTCCTTGTCCTTTGTAGTCGATACATAGGGTTCCCAAACCATTGTATCTCCCTCTGACCATTTGTGACTCGTGTTATGAGTTGTCAATATTGACCACACATAATGGGCTTTTTCGGTCATAGTCAGTGACATATGCATCCTTTGGTTGGTAACTGTGCACGCTAGCCACACTGTGCCACTACTTGTTGAAAATACTTCTACTTGCTAGTTGATAACTAGTGTTCCCAACCCATGGTTTCACTCACTGAACAGTTGTGACTCATGTTATGAGTTTTCAACGTTGACCACACACGGTGAAATCCGTTTGGTCATGGTTTGTGACACATGCCCACTTTGGTTTGTTATTGTACATAGTTACCACGCCGTGTCATTACGTATCAAATGTCCTTGTACTTTCTTGTTGACAGCCAGTGTTCCCGAACCATTGTTAGCCCCCTTTGACTATCTGTGACCCGTGTTGTGAGTTGTAAATATTGACCACATGAAGTGAAATTCTTTGTTCATGGCTAGTGACATATGCATACTTTGGTTGGTCATTGTGCATTGTAGCCACACTATGCCACAACATATTGAAGGTATTTGTACTTGCTAGTCTATAACTTGTGTTCACTAACCATTATCTTCCACCCTGACCATTTGTGACTCGTGTTATGAGCTGTCAAGGTTTACCACACTTAGTGCCATTGCTTGGTCATGGTCATTGACATATGCCTACTTTGTTTGGTCATCGTGCATGGCATCCACACCGTGCCACAACGTATTTAAGCTCCTTGTGCTTGCTGTATGATACTTGGTGTTCCCAACCCATTGTTTCCCCCTCTGACCATCTGTGACTCGCATTATGAGTTGTCAACGTTGACCACACACAGTGGATTCCTTTGGTCAAAGGCAGTGCACATGCATACTTTGGACGTTCATTGTGCATGGTAGCCACACCGTGCTACTACTGACTGAAGGACGTTGTACTTGCTAGTTGAGAACCGATATTCCCATAGCATTGTTTCCTCCCCTCACCATTTTTTGACTCGTGTTATGGTTGGTCAACGTTGACCACCCATATTGAAATTCTCTCGTCATGGATAGTGACATATGCCTAGTTTGGTTGTTTGGTGTGCATATTATCCACGCCGTGCCACTACGTGTCGAGGTTCCTTGTCCTTTCTAGTTGATACATGGGGTTCCCAAACTATTGTTTCTCCCTCTGACCATTCGTGACTTGTGGTATGAAATGTCAATGTTGACCACACATAATGGACTTCTTCGGTCATAGTCAGTGACACATGCATCCTTTGGTTGGTCACTGTGAACGCTAGCCAAACCGTGCCACTGCTTGTTGAAAAGCTTTCTATTTGCTAGTTGATAACTAGTGTTCTCAACCCGTGGTTTCCCCCGCTGACCAGTTGTGACTCGTATTATGAGTTTTCAACGTCGACCACACACTGTGAAATCCGTTTGGTCATGGTTTGTGACACATGCCTGCTTTGGCTTGTTACTGTACATGGTTACCACGCCATGTCATTACGTGTCGAAGGTCTTTGTGCTTTCTTGTTGACAGCCAGTGTTCCCAAACCATTGTTACCCCCTCTGACTATCAGTGACTCTTGTTGTGAGTTGTCAACGCTGACCACATGAAGTGAAATTATTTGTTTATGGTCAGTGACATATGCATGCTTTGGTTGGTCACTGTGCATGGTAGCCACGATGTGCCACTACATATTGAAGGTATTTGTACTTGCTAGTCGATGACTATTTTTCACAAACCATTATCTTCCACCTTGACCATTTGTGACGTGTTATGAGTTGTCAATGTTTACCACACTTAGTGCCATTATTTGGTCATGGTCTGTGACATATACCTACTTTGGTTGGTCACGTTGCATTGTATCCACACCATGCCACAATGTATCGAAGCTCCTTGTGCTTGCTTTTTTATACTTGATGTTCCTAAACCATTGTTTCCTCCTCTAACCATTTGTGATTGTATTATGAGTTGTCAGTTTTGACCACCCACAGCAGATTTCTTTGGTCAAAGGCAGTACACATGCCTACTTTGGTTGTTCATTGTGCATGGTAGCCACACCGTGCTACTACTGAAGGAAGGTCGTTGTACTTACTAGTTGAGAACTGATATTTCCATAGCATTGTTTCCTCCCCTGACCGTTTTTGACTCGTCTCATGGTTGGTCAGCGTTGACCACCCATATTGAAATTCTCTCGTCATGGTCAGTGACATATGCCTAGTTTGGCTGTTTGGTGTGCATATTAGCCAGAACGTGCCTCTACGTATTGAAGTTCCTTGTCCTTTCTAGTCGATACATAGGGTTCCCAAACCATTGTATCTCCCTCTGACCATTTGTGACTTGTGTTATGAGTTGTCAATGTTGACCACACATAATGGACTTATTGGGTCATAGTCAGTGGCATATGCATCCTTTGGTTGGTCACTGTGCACGCTAGCCACACCGTGCCACTACTTGTTGAAAATCTTTCTACTTGCTATTGATAACTAGTGTTCCCAACCCGTGGTCTCCCCCACTAACCAGTTGTGACTTGTGTTATGAGTTTCCAACGTTGACCACACACTGTGAAATCCATTTGGTCATGGTTCGTGACACATGCTTACTTTGGTTTGTTACTCTACATGATTACCACGCCGTGTCATTGCATATCAAAGGTCTTTGTGCTTTCTTGTTGACAGCCAGTGTTCCCAACCCATTGTTATCCCCCTCTGAGTATATGTGACCTGTGTTGTGAGTTGTTAATGTTGACCACATGAAGTGAAGTTCTTTTATCATGGTCAGTCACATATGCATACTTTGGTTGGTCACAGTGCATTATAGCCACACTGTGCCACTACATATTGAAGGTATTTGTACTTGCTGGGCGATAACTAGTATTCACAAACCATCATATTCCACCCTGACCATTTGTGACTCGTGTTATGAGTTGTCAAGGTTTACCACACTTAGAGCCATTATTTGGTCATGGTCAGTGACACATGCCTACTTTGGTTGGTCATCGTGCATGGTATCCACACTGTGCCACAACGTATTCAAGCTATGTGTACTTCCTTTTTGATACCTGGTGTTCCCAAACCATTGTTTCCCCCTCTGACCATTTGTGACTCGTATTACGAGTTGTCAACGTTGACCACACACAGCGGATTTCTTTGGTCAAAGGCAGTACATATGCCTACTTTGGCCGGTCATTGTGCATGGTAGCCACACCGTGCTACTACTGATGGAAGGGCGTGGTACTTGCTAGTTGAAAACGGATGCTACCGAACCATTGTTCCCCCCCCCCCTCTGACCATTTGTGACTCGTGTTATGGTTGGTGAACGTTGACCATCCATATTGAAATTCTTTGGTCATGCTCAGTGACAAATGCCTAGTTTGGTTGTTTGGTGTGCATAGTAGCCACACCGTGCCACTGCGTACTGAGGTTATTTGTCCTTTCTAGTCCATGCATAGGGTTCCCAAACCATTGTCTCTCCCCCTGACCATTTGTGACTCGTGTTATGAGTTGTCAATGTTGACCACGCATACTGGATTTCTTCGGTCATAGTCAGTGACGTATTTATACTTGTGTTGGTCGCTGTACACGCTAGCCAAACCGTGCCACTTCTTGTTGAAATTCTTCGTACTTGCTGGTTGCCAACTAGTGTTCCCCATCCATTGTTTACCCCTCTCATCACTTGTGACTCGTGTTATGAGTTTTCAATATTGACCACACATTGTGAAATCGTTTGGTCATGGTTAGTGACACATGCCTATTTTGGTTTGTCACTGTACATGGTTACTACGCCATGTCACTACATATTAAAGGTATTTGTGCTTTCTGATTAATAGCTAGTGTTCCCAAACCATTGTTATCCCCCTTTGACTATATGTGACTCCTGTTGTGAGCTGTCAATGCTGACCACATGAAGTGAATTTTGCTGGTTATGGTCAGTGACATATGCATACTTCGGTTGGTCACTGTCCATGATAGCCACACTGTGCCACTACATATTGAAGGAATTTGTTCTTGCTACTCGATACCTAGTATTCACAAACCATTGTATTCCACTCTGACCATTTGTGACTTGTGTTATGAGCTGTCAAAGTTTACCACACTTATTGACATTATTTGGCCATGGTCAGTGACATATGTATACTTTGGTTGGTCATCGTGCATGGTATCCACACCGTGCCACAACTTGTTGAAAGTCCTTGTGCTTGCTAGTTGATACCTGATGTTCCCACACCATTGGTCCCCCCCTGACCACTTGTGACTCGTGTTCTGAGTTGTCAATGTTGACCACACATAGTGGACTTCTTCGGTCATAGTCAGTGACATATGCAACCTTTGGTTGGTCACTGTGCACGCTAGCCACACCGTGCCACTACTTGTTGAAAATCTGTCTACTTGCTAGTTGATAACTAGTGTCTCCAACCCATTGTTTCCCCCCTGATCATTTGTGACTTGTGTTTTGCGTTTGCAGCGTTTACCACACACTCTGAAATCCTTTTGGTCATGGTTTGTGACATATGCCTACTTTGTTTTGTCATTGTACATGCTTACCACGTTGTGTCACTACGTATTGAAGTTCTTTGTGCTCTCTTGTTGAAAGATAGCGTTCCCGAACCATTGTTACCCCCTCTGAATATATATGACTCATGTTGTGAGTTGTCAACATTGACCACATGAAGTGAAATTCTTTGTTCATGGTCAGTGACATATGCATACTTTGGTTGGTCGTTGTGCATTGTAGCCACACTGTGCCACTACACATTGAATGTATTCGTACCTTCTAATCAATAACTAGTGTTGATAAACCATTATCTTCCATTCTGACCATTTGTGACTCGTGTTATGAGTTGTCAAAGTGTACCACACATGGTGACATTATTTGGTCATGGTCAGGGACATATGCATACTTTGGTTGGTCATCGTGCATGGTATCCAGACCGTGTCAAAACGTATTGCAGCTCCTTGTGCTTGCTAGTTGATACTTGGTGTTCCCAAACCATTGTTTCCCCCTCTGACCATTTGTGACTCGTTTCTGAGTTGTCAACGTTGACCACGCACAACATATTTCTTTGGTCAAAGGCAGTACATATGTCTACTTTGGCCGGTCATTGTGCATGGTAGCCACACCGTGCTACTACTGACAGAAGGTTGTTGTACTTGCTAGCTGGTATATAGTATTCCGAAACCATTTTTTTCCCCTTTCACAATTCGTGACCCATATTATGGGTTGTGAACGTTGACCACACATAGCAAAATTATTTGGTCATGGTAAGTGGCACATGCCTAATCCGACTGGTCATTGTGCATGGTAGCCACACCGTTCCACTCCTTGTTTAAACTATATGTACTTGCTAGTCAATAAAGAGCAAAATATTTCTCCCTCTGACACCAGGTCGGTTTTTGTTTATTTTATACACATAGGTGTCTTCACTTGAATACTCCCTCCCATCCCCCCCCCCCCCCCGAGAGGGATGTTCCGTGGACGACCTGGAGGACAGATTTGCGACCGCATTATGACCCCCCCCTCCCCCCCCCCTTCCCCCACGGTTTAGGCTCAAAGGTAGTGTTTGGGTATCACAACCCGGCCGCCCCCCCCCCCTCCCCCCCCCCTTCCCCCACGGTTTAGGCTCAAAGGTAGTGTTTGGGTATCACAACCCGGCCGCCCCCCCCCCCTCCCCCCCCCCTTCCCCCACGGTTTAGGCTCAAAGGTAGTGTTTGGGTATCACAACCCGGCCGCCCCCCCCCCCTCCCCCCCCCCTTCCCCCACGGTTTAGGCTCAAAGGTAGTGTTTGGGTATCACAACCCGGCCGCCCCCCCCCCCTCCCCCCCCCCTTCCCCCACGGTTTAGGCTCAAAGGTAGTGTTTGGGTATCACAACCCGGCCGCCCCCCCCCCCTCCCCAGGTCGCAAGCCTATTCTATATTGCGCGTACGAGGATTCAAACCAAGGACCTCCCGCTTCAGAATCTAACTCTACAAACACTAAGCCAGCGCACATGGTGTTCATATGGTGTCCAAATGACATTGTAAGGGTTCCTATGGTAAAAGGGCATAAAATAAGGGGGTGTAGGATTAGAGGGTAGTCTTCAAAAGTATGAATGATGACAAATTTAGTTTAATCATACAAATATTAACGCAGACGGAAATTCAAATGTTGCAACTTTGAGCTTGAAAAACCTCTCACCCATTGCTCCGATTGACCAGCCATAAGAAGGCAAGTTGACTACACACAGTGAACCTTTTTTTATGATATTCGGTGACACAAGAATGCTTTGGTTGGTCATTGTGCATGGTGGCCATACCGTGCCACCACTTATCGAAGGTCTTTGTACTTGCTGTTTGATACCGAGTATTCCCAAACCATTGCTTCTCCCTCTGCCCATTTTTGACTTGTATACTGAGTTGTGAACGTTGACCACACTCACTAAAACTCTTTGGTCATGAGCAGTGATGTATGCCTACGTGGGTAGGTCATTGTGCACGGTAGCCACACCGTGCCAATACATACCAAAAATATTTGTACTTGCTAAAAGATGCATAGTGTTTTGAAACCATGTTTCCCCCCTCTGACCATTTGTGACTCATGTTATGGGCTGCGAATGTTGATCACCCTTATTGAAATTCTTTGGTCATGGTTAGATGCATATGCCTGGTTTGGTTTGTCACTATACGTGGTTACCACGCCGTGTTACTACGTATTGTAGGTCTTTGTGCTTTCTAGTTGATAGCTAGTGTTCCCAAACTATTGTTACCCCCTCTGACTATCTGTGACTCGTGCTGTGAGTTGTCAACACTGACCACATGAAGTGAAATTCTTTGTTCATGGTCAGTGACATATGCATACTTTGGTTGGTCACTGTGCATTGTAGCCACACTGTGCCACTACATATTGAAGGTATTTGTACTTGCTAGTCATTAACTAGTATTCACAAACCATTATCTTCCACCCTGACCATTTGTGACTCGTGTTATGAGTTGTCAAGGTTTACAACACATAGTGCCATTATTTCGTCATGGTCAGTGACATATGCCTCCTTTGGTTGGTCACCGTGCATGGTATCCACACCATGCCACAACGTATTGAAGCTCCTTGGGCTTGTTTTTTGATACTTGGTGTTCCCAAACCATTGTTTCCTCCTCTGACCATTTGTGACTGATATTATGAGTTGTCAATGTTGACCAACAGAGCAGATATCTTTGGTCAAAGGCAATACATATGTCTACTTTGGTCGTTCGTTGTGCTTGGTAGTCACACCTTGCTACTTCTGACCGAAGGTCGTTGTACTTGCTAGTTGAGAACTGATATTCCCATAGCATTGTTTCCTTTCCTGACCGTTTTTTACTCGTGTTATGGTTGGTCAACGTTGACCACCCATGTTGAAATTCTCTCGTCATAGTCAGTGACATATGCCTAGTTTGGTTGTTTGGTGTGCATATTAGCCACACCGTGCCACTAAGTATTGAATTTCCTTGTCCTTTGTAGTCGAAACACAGGGTTCCCAAACCATTGTCTCTCCCTCTGACCATTTGTGACTCGTGTTATGAGTTGTCAATGTTGACCACACATAATGGACTTCTTCGGTCATAGTCAGTGACATATGCCTCCTTTGGTTGGTCACTGTGCACGCTAGCCACACCGTGCCACTACTTGTTGCAAATCTTTCTACTTGCTAGTTTATAACTGGTGTTCCCAACCCATGGTTTCCCCCACTGACCAGGTGTGACTCGTGTCTGAGTTTTCAACGTTGACCACACACTGTGAAATCCGTTTGGTCATGGTTTGTGACACATGCCTACTTTGGTTTGTTACTGTACATGGTTACACGGAAGTGTCATTACGTATCGAAGGTCTGTGTGCTTTCTTGTTGACATCCAGTGTTCCCCAACCATTGAAATCCCCCTCTGACGTTTTGTGACCAGTGTTGGGAGTTGTAAGTGTTGACCACTTGAAGTGAAATTCTTTGTTCATGGTCAGTCACATATGCATACTTTGGTTGGTCATTGTGCATTGTAGCCACATTGTGCCACTACATATTGGAGGTATTTGTTTTTGCTAGACGATAACTTGTACTCACATACCATTATCTTCCACCCTGACCATATGTGACTCGTATTATGAGTTGTCAATGTTTACCACACTTAGTGCCATTATTTGGTCATGGTCAGTCACACATGCCTACTTTGGTTGGTCATTGTGCATGGCATTCATACCGTGCCACAACGTATTGAAACTCATTGTGCTTGCTATTTGATACTTGGTGTACCCAAACCATTGTTTCCCCTCTGACCATTTGTGACTCGTATAATGTGTTGTCAATGTTGACCACACACGGCAGATCTCTTTGGTCAAAGGCAGTACATATGCCTACTTTGGTCGTTCACTGTGCATGGTAGCCACACCGTGCTACTACTGACTGAAGGTCATTGTATTGCTAGTTGATAACTGATATTCCCATATCATTGTTTCCTCCCCTGGCCGTTTTTGACTCGTGTTATGGTTGGTCAATGTTGACCACCCATATTGAAATTATCTCGTCATGGTCAGTGACATATGCCTAGTTTGGTTCTTTGGTGTGCATACTAGCCACATCGTGCCAGTACATTTTGAAGTTCCTTGTCCTTTCTAGTCAATACATATGGTTCCCAAACCATTGTATCTCCCTCTGACCATTTGTGACTCGTGTTATGAGTTGTCAATGTTGACCACACATAATGGAATTCTTCGGTCATAGTCAGTGACATATGCATCCTTTGGTTGGTCACTGTGCACGCTAGCCACACCGTGCCACTACTTGTTGAAAATCTTTCTACTTGCTAGTTGAGAACTAGTGTTCCCAACCCATGGTTTCCCCCACTGACCAGTTGTGACTCGTGTTATGAGTTTTCAACATTGACCAAACAGTGTGAAATCCGTTTGGTCATGGTTTGTGACACATCCCTACTTTGGTTTGTTACTGTACATGGCTACCACGCCGTGTCATTATGTATCGAAGGTCTTTGTGTTTTCTTGTTGACAGCCAGTGTTCCCAAACCATTGTTAGCCCCCTCTGACTATCTGTGACCCGTGTTGTGAGTTGTAAATGTTGACCACGTGAAGTAAAATTCTTTGTTCATGGTCAGTCTTACATGCATTCTTTGGGTT
>SZWC01009450.1:0-11857 GCA_023375785.1 Penium margaritaceum
CTTCATTAGTCACCATGACTGATAAGACACCAATAGTTGGCATACTCGTTGTCTCAACCTGCTCCTAGGGGCATATTGAGCTTTTGCTGATTTCCGTAATAACGACGCGGACATCTGCCGGATGGTCTCTTATTGGTGGGATGTTCAAGGCTGCTAAGCATGTTGTTGGTCTGCTACATGCACGCAGTCTCCTTGGTTGATGTGCACACTCCTTGTCTATGACTATTGTCAATGCAGCTTTTTGCTGTTTTTCCCTCAGTGGTGTGTGGGGTGTGAGGGAGTAGAGAAACCCCCTAAGCAACGTTCTGTGTGAGGGAGCAATTTGTACAGAAGAAAACATGACTGATTGTGCTTGAAAAGGTGGTGAGACGGCGAAGATAAGCTTAGACATGTGAGAGTTAGATTGAACAATGAGTAAGAGAGAGGGATACTCCCTCCACCCTCGGTCAGGCTAGCGTACGTGCAAACTCTCTCTCCCCCTCCTCTCTCTTCCCCCCCCCCCCCCCCCCCCCCCCCCCCCGCTCCCTCTACTTTTGTATGTTCATGAAGCATGGTAAACTTTTAAGAAATTTCTAAGAAATGAATTGGAATTTGGGTGTGTCTTTGAAGCTTCCAATGTTTTGTGTCTCATGGAAGGAAAGTTTTCTATCAATTATGATATCCGTGTAGGAGGGTACCTGGTAACTTCAATTTTTTATGTATCGTGTGTGTACATCGAGTGTAGAGAGAATGGATTTGGGGGGATTGGTTGTAAATGGCAAAATGGCATCTGAACACTGGAACAAGACTCTTGCTAACGGTGTCCACACTCTCTTAAGAGATTATGGCCTCCCTCCTCTCTTTTCATTTGAGGCCATGTCCTACATGACCTGGGTCTGGAACCGTGTCCCCCATGGTCCACTATATTGTCATGTCAACCCCTTTGAATGCTGGTTTGGGCACCGTGTAGACCTTTGTATTGCTTGCATCTAGGGCTGTTTCATTACTATCTGGCTTCTTCAGGACATCTGGGATGGGAAACTCAGTCCGTGTGCACGACTGTTTCGCTTCCTCGGTTTTTTCCATGTACAGAGCGTGACACTTCTGGGATCTCAACCATGCACATGTTGTTGAGTCCCCTGCGATGCTCTCTTCTTCAAGGATGTCTTTCCTCCTGACTTGCCTTGTGTCCCTCCACCCTCTTCTCCTTCCTCGCTTTGTCAGCTTGGGAATTGGGTTTTTCTCCGCCTCCATTCTTGCAAGGACCCCACCTTCTTCCACTGACATGGTCCCTCCACCCTCTGGTTTCTCTTCTTCTCCCTCTTTTCCTGTCACTTCACCGTCTCGTGCTCTCCAACGTTTACCATCCGATTCTTTGATTTGGTCTTCCCTGGAGTCATCACTAGCTCCTTCTCCTTTTGTGTCCTTCAAGTTCACATCAGTGCCCCCAAGTGCATGGACACAGTCTCTTGTTGATGTCTCTAAACATTCATCCTGATGTGTCACTCTTGTCTCACCTCCGACGCTTGCTGTACAAAATCGCGGTATCCTTTGGTATGACAGAACCCCCTTTCGTGTATTGTGCGCCATCAGTCAGGCTAGAGCCATACACACGCAGTGGAAGACTTCCCTTTCTCCCATAGCTCATTACTCCTTAGCCCTCTTAGCGTCGCACTCACTTTAGTGCATCTTCCACCACAACCCGATCGTCTACCAGACCCACTATTCTGCATGTACTCGAGCTGGGTGTTAGGGTTATCCACCCTAACCCAACTGTGAGCTATGCACTCATGGCTCACAGGTTCCACAGTGCCCTTGAGGCCTTTGTTCTTGGCTATGACGCTGCCTGTTTTGCAACGAGTGGAGTGCATTATCTTTCCCCAGAGCCTAGCATTGTTCGACAAGCTCAAGAGGTGGTCCATGCCGACCTCTGGAAGAAGGCCATGTAGGAGGACCTTATCGCCCACAAGGAACATGGGTTCTTTGAAAATTTTTATCTCCCAAAAGGTCGCAAGGTTGATTCGGCCTGCTTGGTTCTCTAGTCAAAGTTGAAGCCGAACGACAAGGTTGACAGGTACAAGGCTAGGCTCACTGCCATGGAATTCTCTTAGGTCCCAGGCATTGACTTTGATTGGACATTTTCCTCAGTCGGGTGAGACACCACTACACATGCTCTGTTGAGCCTTGGCACCCACCACGACTGGGAACAAGAGTAGATGGATGAAAAGAACACGTTCTTACATAGAAAAATGGATGAGAACTACGTGGTGTAGTTTGCTGGTTTAACTCATTGTACTGATATAGTCTGGCAAGTGTGTAAGGCCCTTTCCAGGCTCAAGCATCCACCCCATTGGTGGAACATGAAGATTTCCTCCACTCTTGAGAGATGTGGCTATCGCCGTAGCACCATCCACCCAACACTCTTCCTGAGTGTACCCTTAGAGCCCCTCGTGGCCATCTTGGTCTATGACCGCGATCTCATCCATTCTTCCTCTAATCCTCTTATTTTACAGTTAGTGAAATCCCTCCTACAGACCACATACAAGGTGAAGAACCCAGGTCTAGCTTGAGTGTTCCTTGGCATCAAGCTTGAGTATGAGCGCCAGTGTCGCACGCTGCACGTACACCAGGCTGCCTACATAGGCAGCCTGGGGGAGCGCTTTGCATCCTTGTTGAATAACATCCCCATTGCGTCCATACCGATGACTCCGTGCCTGCTAAAGCCTCTTGATTTATCTCAGTTGGGGGAGCTCGTTGACATCACCAACTACCTCAATGTGATTAGGTCTCAGATGTACCTCACCACCACCACCCAAGCGGATGTTGCCTTCTTGGTCAACTTCCTTGTTCACTTCTTTTAGCAGCCTCGTCAGAGACATCTCGGGGCAATTTTGCTTGTCATTCACTATGTGTTTTCTACGACGTATGTGGGGTTATGCTACAAAGCACAACTCTCTGTGGTCATTCATGGATACACTGACTTTGACTTGGCTCATGACACAGATATGCACAATCACACTGGCTATATCTTTCTTGTTGGTGGGACTACTGTCTCCTGGAAGAGTTGAAAACAAGGATGTGTTACACGTAGCTTCAGTGAGGCAGAGTACGTAACTATTGGAGCAAGAAAGTGTGGAAGTGTATGGCTCTCCCGCCTGCTGCAACAAGTTTGTGTGCCCATTTGCTACATCAGATTACACTGCAACAATCAAAGCACCATGACAATTGCTCAACATGATGGCATGAATCACTCGCGCGCTAAGCACATCAACATTGAGCGTCATTTTCTATGTGAACAAATTGTCGTAGAAAACTTTCAGGTTGTCTCGGTTGACACTTGCCAGCAACGTGTAGACTTCCTCACCAAAGCTCTTAGTAGTGGGATGTTCAAGGCTGCTGAGTATGTTATTGGTGTGCTATATGCACGTGATCTCCTTGGTTGATGTGCACACTCCTTGTCTATGACTATGGTCAATGCAGCTTTTTGCTGTTTTGCTCTCAATGTTGTGTGGGGTGTGAGGGACTAGAGAAACCCCATTAGCAACATTCTGTGTGAGGGAGCACTTTGCATAGAAGAAAACATGACTGAATGTTCCTGAAACGTTGGTGAGACGGCAAAGAAAAGCTTACAAATGTGAGAATTATAGTGAAAAATGAGTACGAGAGAGGGATATCATCTCCACCCTTTGTCAGGCTAGCATACGTGCAAACTACACAACAGCTGGCCTGTGGAAAAGTCCAAGAAGATATCTACCAGCCACCAAACAGCAAATGGACAGATCCCGAAAACATAAGGGGTCACTCAAGTCACCAAACAACAAACCAAAAGAAGCAGCAGAAGCAGAAAAATGAGCTCTACAGAACTAAAAAGACATATCAGAAGTGATGTTGCCAAAAAAGTGGCCCTCGGGAACTAGCCACCAAGAAACTTCTTGAGTGCACAAAGGGATGTGAAGGATGAAGCGGAGACCGTCAAAGTAGTCGTTGACCATTGTAGCCTGCGTGCATGTGAGTGAAGTCAACTTCAGAGATCACCAAGATGGACATAGCAACAGGTTGGTCATCTGTGGGTCATGGGGGAGTGTTGGTTGTCACTGTAAGACATGCAAGTAATCTCTTGACTCCGTCCACGTGCACACACCATCATTGCAAGTGAATAAACTGACATGAAGCTCAAGGCACACACGTGGTGGACCAAGCATCGCTAGCGTCTAAGCCGGGTGCAAGATTGGCGCCAGTTGCATCATGTCCAATGGTGCCTGAGAGCATAAATGCTGGTTTCAGCTTTGGGTGGTTATAATTTTCTTACCTGACATTGGAGAGTCATATGGAGGGATACATGCATCCATGTATGCTTGTGGTCAATGTGGTTTTCTTTATGTTGATACGCATGCCTAGATTGGAGTGTGTGTGTGTGTGTGTGTGTGTGTGTGTGTGTGTGTGTGTGCGTGTGTGTGTGTGTGTGTGTGTGTGTTAAGCACCGGGTTGCTGATCCTACGGGGCCACTCTCTTGGCTATATCAAAGTGTGAGAAATTCACAACGACATTTTTGCCGACCAGTATGGTTCAACCCCCAGTGGTAGCTGGGCCCCACATTGAGCCAATTGCGTGGGTGGACCTGTTTACTGGATGCTATCGCCTAGCTTGCTTGTGACTCCCGTTTGTGTTGTTGACTCTTGTCAATTTTCATAGAAAAGTACTCCAACTCCTTGAGGTTGACACCGCCATGGCTCTAGTGTGTGCTCTAGAATTCTAGGTTGCTTAAGCCGGCAGTTGCCACCACCTACACAGATTTCATTGCTGAGTCAGTTGCATCACTTGCTCCTACAAGTGCTAGAGATCCTTTCAAACCTCTTGCTCTTAGCTATGGCTGTTGCATTTGAGATAGCTTCTTGGTATGATAGAGGATAGTGATCAACAATACTTCCCTTGTTTTTATCCCTGGGCAAGACTCCATCCTATGTTCCCTCGCTCTTGTTGCATGTAGATAGACACAATGCACTAAACAAAATGAATAGCGTGGACTCTCTCCAACAGTGATGTAGGCTGTAGTTCAGTCACACCACCAGCTGTTGCCCTCTTTCTAGGGTTTCTACTTCCCTCCTCAACTCATGGGCAAGAGATTGATCCCAGGTGAGCAACAGTTGCACCCTTCTTTCAGTGTGCACTAGTTCTAGTAAGGCTAGAAGATCATGAAATGTAACTTCAATGCACAAATTACTTCAAGAATGGTCGTTTGGCAGCAACCAACTGAACGAATACTCTGTGAGCCTTTGTCTACGGTAACACTTGCACCATCATGGCACCTTCAATTTCATGACTCATGGTTGTCTCGGAAAACTGAGAGCAGAAAACTCAATTGTAGAACCAATCCATAGTGTTCTTGATGACGTCTTTTCCTTCTTCCCACACATGCACCCTTGCCTGTTAGAAAATCACAGTGTATTGTTTGATACTAGAGTTGAAATCCACCCACACACCTAAAGTGTTGCATTAAGGACAGAATCATCATACTCAGGTCAAAAGTCAGAGGAACATGGCTAACATCCATGGTTTCAAGCCTTTGCAGAACAGTGTGCACCTTAGATGTATCCATCCTTGCCGCATCCCCCCCCCCCCCTTCCTGACCGCTCCTTGCTCATCCTCCTTTATTTTCTCCCTCAAGTCAACTAGCATCCTTCTTAATATCCTAGACAGCATGATCACTAGCTCTTGCAGCTGGTATGACTTGTTTCTCAACCAGCCGTTCAACTGCAATTTGCCTCTCCCTCTGCAGAATGTGATGTAAACTGGGGCAGCCCTCAGGGAGGTGATCAGGCTCACTAAGAGCCGCCTAGGTCGGACCAACTGTTAGTGAGAGGGGGTTGCAGGTTTCACAGACAGAAACTACAGAAGCAAATGTATGTTTGCAGAGAGCGCAAACGTTTAAATCAACTCTTGAATGAGAAAGTGCATTGTCACAGCTTTCTAACAAGCCCTTATATGCCTCATTTGGCCTAGGGGGCACTGATACACACTCTGTCAAAGTCTACCCTCTAGCATTCTCTCCGTGCCTAGCGGGATGAGCGGCACTCACCTTGTCACACAAGAGAATTATGTCTCACACCACTTGGACGACAAAAAATTGTTGTCTGCACCTTCCTTGAATTCTCTTGAAGGTCCTCCAATCGCCTTTTCTCCTTGAAGGCCGCTCTCAGCCGTCCTGGCCAATAATCTTGCCGCCTTTTGAGCTCAAAGTGCTCAGGTCGTCACTTGAACCCGACCCATGATCTCCAAATGTTGGAAATCCATATCTGAATCAAAAGGACTTTGAATCGAGTTCCACAAAGTGTGTTGGAACATGTGAAACATCCTCTAAGCAACTATTATGCCAGATGATTTTTATCAAGCAACCTATTTTTGTCACTTTCTGGCACTCTCATATCCATCATTCTCCCACTTTGCAAGAATAAAAATCACACAAGTCCGCACTGACCCCTCAGCTGCTGAAAGCTGTGCGCTACCGGCGTCTTGTTAAAAAAGTCTGCCAACATCATGCTTGAAGGATAGAACTTGATCTGCACCACCTGATTTGCCACGAGCTCGCGGATGAAGTGGTATCACAGGTTAATGTGCTTGGTGTGGGCGTGAAACTCGGCGTTCTTCGGCGGAGCAATGGGGCTCATACTTTCACAATAGATGGTGGTGGCTGTGGTCTGCTGCTGTCCAAGGCTTCCTTGAAGCTCATGCAGCCACATAGCTTCCTTTGCTGCTTCACTCAAGGCGATGTACTCCGCTTCGGTGGAGGAGAGGACAACACACTCTTGCTTCTTGCTCCTCCAGCTGATTGCACCTCCCCCAAGCACAAACACAAACCCATTAGTCGACCTCCTTGTATCCAGGTCACCTCCCCAATCTGCGTCTCTGTAGCCAATGAGGATGGGGCTGTTGTTTCCGTTGAAGGTGAGGCAAAGGCTACCGCTGCTGTCTAGGGAGCGCAATACCTGTTTAACCACCTCCCAATGCGACACGCCCGGATTTGCCCAAAACTCGCTGAAAATCCCCCCTGCTTATGTCAAGGCGCGTACCAACTGCACCGTACATGAGGCTCCCAACTGCTGCTTGGTACGGCACTGTTTCCATGCGGCTGCTCTCTTGCCTATCGCGGGGAGTCTGCGTCATGCTCAGCTTCACTCCCACTTCCAGCGGTGTAGTGGCCTTGCGTGCTCCTGCCATGTTGAAGCTCTTAACAACATTGCTCACGTAGGTGCCTTGCGATAGCTCCAAAGTCTGCTGCTGCCGGTCACGCTTGACCTAAAGGCCAAGATAGTAACTGAACTCTCCCATGTCCTTCATGTCGAATCCGGCGGCAAGGGACTGCTTCACATTGTCCAAACAAGACATGGAGTCAGATGTATTGAGCAGATCATCAACATAGAGCAAGATGATGATCTGGCTTGCCTCTTGTGTGCACCCATAGACAGCATGGTCTGCTTCACTGCGCACAAAGCCAAGGCCTACCAACTGCTCATGCATCTTGTGGTAGCATGCTCGCGGGGCTTGCTTCAGGTCGTAAAGGGCCTTTACAAGATTGCACACCAAATCCTCCTTTACCTCCACCACATACCCCTCCGGCTGCTCCATGTATACATCCTCCTCGAGGTCACCATTCAGAAATGCAAAAGTCACATCCATTTAGTACACCTCCCAGTCCATAGCAGTAGCAAGTGCGAGGATCGCTTGGATGGATGGGAACTTTGCGACAGGTGCAAATGTCTCATTGTAATCTACACCCTTAGTCTGCGCATACCCCTTTGCAACCGGCCGTGCTTTGTACCTGAGCACCTTACCATCTGCACCACGCTTGCGCGTGAAGATCCAGAGGCATCCGATCACCCGGCTGCCACGTGGAGCTTCCTCAAGGGTCCAGGTGCCGTTCTTCATGAGCGCACCATAATCCTCGTCTTCAGTGTCATGCCAATCAGCCGCCTCGACGCTACACAGGGCTTCAGCAAATGTGGCTGGGTCATCGGTGACTGTGAGGAAGAGAAGCTCCAGATCAGATGACTCGGTTGGTGGTGGAACAGTGCACATGTTCACCAGCTCCTCCAACGGACTCTATTTTCTTGCAAGGCGTTTGGATCGCCTCAGCGGCTCCCTTGTTCTTTGCACCTTTGTTGATGCGTGCGGACTGTTGTGGCAGCTGATGTATGTTGTTTTGTTGCTCCTCCTCATCAGATTTTGCTACTGGCTCCTTCTCCTTCTCATCTCCTTCCACCTCCATGCCATTACCGCTGTCACCGCCATCTTCCGCATTGTTCTCTTCTGTTACCGGAACGTCTCCCACTTCAGGTACAAGTGTGTGAGAAAGTGGAATAGCAGCCATAGGGCTCCAAGTCCAGCCCTTCACGTCCTCTTGAAAGACGATGTCGTGGGTGCGGATGATCTTGCAAGCAGCGTGGTTGTAGAGGCGGTATCTCATGGTTTCATAGTTGAGGAAGGCCGCCTTCACCGACTTTGCGTCCAGCTTGTTGTGGTTGCCAGCAGGCACTTGCACAAATGTGCCACACCAGAAGACTGTCAGGTGCATCACTGTTGGCTTGCATCCTGTCCATGCCTCCTCTGGTGTCATCAGTGGCAGGGCGCGCGTGGGACTCCGGTTTTTCAGGTACACGGCTGTGTTGACCGCTTCCGCCCACGAGGTTGGCGGTAGCTCAGCATCTTTGAGCATGCTTCAAACACGCTCCATGAGCATACGGTTTGTGCATTCAGCCACGCCATTCAGTTGCGGTGTTCCAGGTGGGGTGACCTCGTGCCGGATCCCGGGACGCTTGAGGAAGGTGCAGAAGTCGTTCGAGAGGTACTCTCCTCCACCGGCGGTGCGAAGGACCTTCAACCGCCTGCCACTCTCATTCTGTGCAGCAGTAAACCACACCTTGAAAGCATCAAGGCACTCATCCTTGCCAGCCATGAAGGACACCCACGTCTTCCTCGACTTGTTGTCAATGAACGTGACAAAGTACAACTTTCCGGACAAGGACTGTGATGCCATGGGACCGCACAAATCAGAGTAAATGAGTGAGAGAACCTCAGTCGCTCCCTTCCCTTCCACCATGAAAGACGCTCGGGCTTGGTTCCCCTCAATGCAGCTCTCACAAGCCGATGCACCACGCTGCTTCACCCCCTTGAGCTCCAGGCCGTGGACCATTTGCTCCATGGAGATGATGGCGCCAAAGCCGATGTGACCGAGCCGGCGGTACCACAGGCCGATGTCGTGTTTTCCCTCTCTCATCGCCAACGCTGAGTCGGCTTCGTTCTCCGACGCCGTGTAGAGTTGGTAAAGACCATCCTACTTGTTCGCTTTTGCAAGCACATAGCCCGCACGGGCAGAGATGGTGCAGCCACCATTCTCAAAGGAAACCTGCATGCCTTCGGAGATGAGACATGAGACAGAGAGGAGGTTAGCTGCCAGCCCCAGAGCATGGAGCACCCCCTTCACATGATGTTCCACATGCTTATCCTCAACACAACCACAAAACACAATCTCACCCTCCCAACCACCATTTGTACATGGTTGTCCTCCATGTATACCTGACGAGGCTCAATGAGAGTGTAGACAACGAATCACTCCCAGCGACACGTCATGTGCTGCGTGGCTCCCGAGTCGATGATCCAGAACAAAGCGGTGTTGTCAAAGACATGCAGGACTTGGATGGTTGTCACGAATCCACGCTCCCAATCTGCGGCTTTCGCGGATGCGTCAGATTGATTTCCCGCTCCCACTCCATCGAGAAGGCCAGCCTTCTTCTTCCGGCATACGTGCGCCCAATGCCACGGATTCTTGTAGTAGTGGCAGTTACCCTTCTTTTTCCCTCCTCCTCCGCTGCTCCTGGTTGGTGCAGCACCACCCCCATGACCAGAGTTGGTGATGAGAGAGACGCCCTCATCTCCCTTGTGCCGCTCCTCTTAAAAAAGCAGGCTCTCCTCCACATCATTCAGGGAGTGCTTATCGCCATGTTGGTCCATGGAAATAATGAGAGGAGTGTAGCTACTAGGAAGACCAGAAAGGATGGTTAGCATGAGCACACGTTACCTGACAAGGTCCTTAATTGCAACAAGCAGAGAGAGACCCCACCATGTTGATGTAGTCAATCATGGATCTGGAGTCATCCATCTTCACAGTGTGAAAGCAACGATGCAGCTGCATATTCATGAGGATTGACTTGGAACCATAAGTGGAATCAAGCCTTTTCCAAACCTCCTTTTGCGTGTGGATGCCACGGACGAGGTGTTGCTGCCGTTCGGCGAGGTGGAGGTAGATGGTGGCGAGAGTGAGGTCATGATTCTCGCGATAGATACTGGCCTCCACATGGGAGAGGGAGCTTTTTGCTGGTTCCTTCTCCTTCTCATCCACTTGGCTCCATAGATCCTTATCCATCAGCACCATCTTCATATTGTTGCTCCAGTTGAAGAAGTTCTTGCCTTTCAACTTGGGGATGTTGACGCCGGCCACCACAGAAGCGGATGTCGCCATGGTAGTGCAACGTTCGGCCCACAAACGGCTCTCTCACACAACAGGGTGCAAGGAATGCCTCAAGGATGAGTTAAAGCATTTTTCTAGCTCTGATAGCACTGGTGTAAACTGGGGCAGCTCCAACGGAGGTGATCATGCTCACTAAGAGCCACCTAGGCTGAACCAACTGTTTGTGAGAGGGGTTTTCAGGTTGCACAGACAGAACATACGGAAGTGAATGTAGGTTTGGAGAGAACGCGAATGTCTAAATAGAATCTTACATGAAAATTTGCATTGACACAGCTTTTTAACAAGCCCTTATGTGCCTCATTTGGCCTAGGGAGCACTGAAATACACTCTATCAAAGTCTACCATCTAGCACTCTCTCCTGGCCTAGCCAGATGAGTGGCAGTCACCTTGTCACATAAGAGAATCATGTCTCACACCACTTAGACAACCAACAATCGTTTTCTGCACCTTCCTTGAAGTCTCTTAGAGGTCCTCGAGCTACCTTTTCTCCTTGAAGGCCGCTCTCAGCCGTCCTGGCCAATAATCCTGCCGCCTGTTGAGCTCAAAGTGCCGAATTTGTCACTTCATTCCGACCCATGATGTCCAAACTTTGGAAATCCATATCTCACTGAAACGGACTCCAAATCAAGTTGTGTAAAGTGTGTTGGAACCTGTGAAACATCCTCATAGAAACTGTTATGCCAAATTGTTTTTATCAAGCAACCTATTTTGGTCACTTTCTAGAACTCTCATATCCATCAACATGCGTACACTGTCTCAAGCAAGTGTGGGTCTACTGCACATGGGCCTCAGAAGAGGTGTTGCCATGACGGGTACTACAGAGCAAGAGCTTTCCCGTACCTGACTGCACGGCGTTGCCAAACTGATGCAACTTTCGATTCATAGGTACTGTCCATTGCAAGCCCCATTTCGCTCCCGCTGGCTCCATGGGACAGGGCAACGTGTTGTGGGGAGCTTCAGCTTCAAATTATTGCACACGACGGCAGCTCTAGGTGGGCTTGATGCAGGCCTTGGTGGGGGTAGTAATCTTGGAGGAGGGCTGGAACAAGGGCCAAATGAAGGGGGAATGAATGGATGAGGACTGGATGGAGAAGTGCATGATGGAGGTATATGTGTATGTACATGTATATGTAGATGCATATGCATATGTATATGTATATGTATGTGTATATGTATATGTATATGTATATGTATATGTATATGTATATGTATATGTATATGTATATGTATATGTATATGTATATGTATATGTATATGTATACATATGAAGAGGCACCTCTCTCTCCCCTGACCCTCCATTTTTTCCCTTCTCTACAGTACGTGCTCACATTACCATGGGTTAGGAGAGTTGGTACT
>SZWC01009450.1:12081-23977 GCA_023375785.1 Penium margaritaceum
ATGTAAATGTATATGTATATGTATATGTATATGTATGTGTATATGTATATGTATATGTATATGTATATGTATATGTATATGTATATGTATACATATGAAGAGGCACCTCTCTCTCCCCTGACCCTCCATTTTTTCCCTTCTCTACAGTACGTGCTCACATTACCATGGGTTAGGAGAGTTGGTACTCCCGTGCCTCCTGTACTTGCATTGTACCTGTTCATACTAGAAACATATGATGTGGCATGTTGTATAAAGTTGATCACTACTTCATTATGTGCAATGTTCCAGAAAGCATAGCTGAAGCTGGTCTGGTTGACGTGGACCATCGGTGCAAAACAGCAAAGGGGTGAAAGGAACAAACTGGACACCCTGGAAGACGGGTGCCAATTTCTAATTCAGAGGAAAATCCTAAACTATGGTCTGCGGCTCACAATGACCAACCACAAGTAGATCTATGGACGAGGCCAAAGACATAAACATGTGATGATCTACAAAAGAGGGGGGGGGGGGAGGTTGGCAAACAAGCAACGAGTGGTGCATTACAGGTTCCAGGAACACACCCTATGTAGCGAGCACACTTAGGAAGACTACCACAGGACACGCGCGTATGCGTAGTCAAACTGTGATACGCAGAGGGGATCCAACTTAATTACAGAAGTCAATGTGTCTGGACAGTAATATTCTACATCAGCTCTGTTTAACTGTGCATGTCTTTGAATGAGGGAGTTAGAGCCCCATTCGTGAGTTACTCAGTGTAAAGGATTCATCGCATGTCAAAAGGCTTTGTTGTTGTAGTCACCTGTGTTTGGCAATCGGTTGTAAATGCCCTTGGCTGTGTTGTTCTACAATTCAGGTGACATTGCCAAAAGGATGACACATTTATACACCTTTGGGAACCAAAATCATGGCAATCAACATTCACTCATACAGTGTCCCACCCCCAGTGGATCTCTTAAACAACCTAGAAGCTACTTTACTACATTTTATCACCTCTCGCTAATTGTTTGCAGACGCAAAAGGAACTATTGACCTATACTCTAGAGGCATTGCTAATGCCCGCCGACAAGGTTTGCGACTTAACTGGCCGGCCACATAGATGGCCACGGTAACTATACAATGGGTGTACAAAATCTATGATTCATGCATCAAAACATTGAAAAACACGCTCCTCTAGACACTAGAGCTTCGTAAAGCCACTCGCTTCTTCCTCTCCCAAACAAACATCCTCCGCATCTGCTTTCTTTAGTGTAGAAAAAAGTGGCACCCCACCATTAACCATGTTCTCAGCATGCAACCCGACATAAACATCCCAAAATGATACAAGTTGCAGTTGTTGAGGAAGTTTTTGAATTGACTCACTCTCTTCTCTAAACAAGCGGCGCCCCGTTTCCCCACACAACAAACGAGCATTTCCTCCTCACGATGTGGCTATAGGTTATAGAGATCAGTTTAACCCACCTTCTTTCATAGACATTCTACAGTGTACTAAATACGCGACTCACTCTTCCTTATGCAACCTCCTGGTCACCATTGGGTGTAAGCTAGATGCATCCCCAGACCCTTGTGTAGGCATTCCCATAAAAATTGACCTAGTCACATGTATTTGACCAAATCCATGGCTAAGACTGTCGTCCCTCAACCCAGGCCTACTCACCCCACTCCATCACAAAATTGGCCACTTAATCTCTATCCCCACCCACCCCAACATCCCATGTCACCAATGGAACACAGTCAAGTCTTCCTTGTATGAAATCTTTAGAAAGCTCCTTCTTGGCACAAAACCCGTCCCAACATATACTCTCTCTTAGCTAAAACAATACCCCTTCATGCCACCATGCTAGGAAACTAGCCACAAACATCTCCTCTCCCTCGTGATAAACCACCACACACAAGATGTTGTATTTTTCATTTTGTTTCAAAGCATACAAATAAACACCTGATAGAGACTTCTTCCGTCACCATCATTTCACTTATGCCCTCGGTGCCCAGAAGTTGAAACCACCGACCATTGCTTTCTCACATGTTGCCATCTAAACCCTCTTGTTAAAAACACTTCACACCTTATACCACACATTCTTCCGCTAGTACAATCCCAACACCACTGACCCCCTCATTGATCCTCTGGAAAAAGGAATACACCTGTTATGGGAGATCATTCGTGCATACCTCTTCCATGAAATATGGGAGGAGCGTTTGGCCTCCCCAAACACCAACCCCATGAGGAAACTCATCTGCACTATCCTTGTCTCATTCCAACAAAGCCTAAGGTTTACTTCATAGATAATCCTTGCCAGGAACAAAATGTGTTGAAACAAAAATCATTATGAGGTCGGACCTTTCATTGATGTAATGAAAAACCAAGGCAAGGTTTACCTAATCTACACCTCACAACCAAATTGTGCCTTTGGTGGAGACACCTTAGCTTGTATGGGCTGTAGTTTGGGGGGCTGGGGGCTTGTATTGGTGTCTAGGTGACCCCCTTCTCCGCATGTGATCATGACCAAGGGAAAAAATAGTTTTCAATGTTGCACTAAGGTGCATACGGTTATGTAGTATCCTTCTAAAATGTTGGAAGCAAAAGAATCATGTCGAAACACTTGCATTCAATTTTTAGCTCAAATTTCAACGCCTTGAGTTAGGAGTCTATTGAAAAAAATGCTTGTTTTCAAAGAGCTTCCAAATGTGAAGTTCTCCAAAAAAGATCTTGTGCAATCATTATCTTCCACTAAACATCGTTACTTGATTATACGTGCAAAATTATTGCATTCAAATCATTTATGCACGTGGAAATTCTCCATGGATTATGTTCATTACATCCATACATGTGTTAACTTCTAAATGCATTTGCATGCTTCCATGTGTGGCTTTATATAAGTATAACTTGAAAACAAAATCATCAAATGTATTTAATTGTTTAGTGTTTCTATTGTGTATGCATGGTTCCACCATTTGGCGTGAATGATCCATTCTGAATTTTTGTATGACCACCAGTTGTAATTTCAATATAGGTAATACCTGTTGTTACATAATTATTGGTACTATCTATGTTTTTGTGAAATTGAATCAGTCTTTAGCACATTTATCCAAAATTTTCAAAATTGATTTATTCTAAGGTGAAGTCGAGTATGTAGTTTCAGCTACCTTGGACTGTGTACAGGTTGGTTCCTCGCTAGTACATCTTGCATCCAGGGAATGATGCGGTCCAATGAGCTCGTCTCGTTGACGAGTCCACATCGGGTGAGAGAATAAAAATTAGTAAGTGAATTTTTTTTAATGTGCGGGATATTCTTGGTTTGTTTAGTGTGTCCTACATAGACACAAAGTAACAATCAGATTGCAGGTTGGTGGACAATAAAAAAAATGTGTACGGACCTATAACAATAGGTTTCTCCTTAACTTAAAAGGCAATACTTATCGTTGTTTCAATCCTTTCGGGCATGGACATTTGCATGGAACATCGTTCTCTTCGTCGTGATTGACGTCGATGAGTCGCAACTACCCTCGTGCGATGGTGTTTGCACCTCGTAGCTTGGTAATTTGCAAGATCGGATCTTGGAATTGACCTCCCCCGGCATATGATCCTCTTCTCTGAGACCAGGAATTGGCTCTGCGCGCAGGGGAGGAGGAGCAAATAAGTTGGTTCATTGAAAAATCCAATCTTTCGACTGATTCCCTCATAAATTGGTAATTATTGATGAGCCAAAGAATTGGCTCCGCGCGCGTGGCATGAGTAGCTTTACGGAGAGGGCGGGCAGCAGAAATCTTTGGGGTAGCCTGGATTTCACCATACAGCCGGGACCACACAGCTGTGTGGTTCACACTGCTTGAATCGACGGCCTGTGGTACTTGGCGTCAAGAACCACGGTTCGACTGGTCTAGCCCTCCCGTTGATCCCTGCGTTGTCCATACAGTTTGTGTGGTCAGAGGCCAATGCGGTGAAATCCAAACCACCCCTTCAAGTTGAATCATTGCTTTTCTTGAAAGTTTGACACCAAAAAGAGAGGAGAGAGAGGTTGTGCGAGAAGACCTACGGGTTTGTCGTGGCAGTCTCCGAATGTCGACACAACTTGTCACGTCCTACAGCTCCTAAAATGCGGAAAGCAAAATGCAATGTCTTTGACGAAGAGAGAATGAGGGGGTGTTTGAGAGAAACGCGAAAACAGCGTTATTCTGGAAGTATCAGGCAAATATGTCACCCCCCAAAGCGAGCAGGCAAAGATGGCAACCTCCAAAGCGAGCACACAAACATGGCTCCCCTTTGAAGCGAGCACGCAAAAATGAACCCCGTCTAGGATAGCATGCAAAAATGGCGCCCTGCAGAAGTGGCATCACGTTGAATAGCACGCAAAATTAGAGCTCCCCGTTGGCGATGCCACGTCATCCACCTCAGTTTGCGATCAATCGTTGATCCGTCTACTTTCGGTTCGAAGTTCATTTTTGGGAAAAAGTGGCATATTTTGGACACAATGGTATTGACGCGAGAAACATAGTCATCTCAGTCGTCGGAAGAACAGGAGCGTCAAATATCCATTCGCATCTTTATTTCAACCTTTCCCTCCTCCGTAGCCGGTTGGATTCTCTTCTTCTATTTCTATTTTTTGTCATCACGTTGACAGCGATCTGCCCTGCCTTTTTTTTCCCCTCTCTTCGAGGCCACCTCGGAGTGGAAGAGGGTGGGGGAGGGGGGGCGAAAGCGGGGCACATCGCCAACGAAGGCGATCTGCCCCTTTTTCTTTTTCGCGTCGAAGCCGACGGGGAGGCGGAAAGGGAGGAGAAGGCAAAAGCGGGGCAGGTCGGTGCCGGAGGCGATCTGTGCTTTGTTTTTTGTTTTGTTTTTTTTCGTCAAGGCCGACAGGGAGGGGGAGGGTGGGGGAGGCAAAAGAGGGGCAGATCGCCACAGAAGGAGATCTGCCCCGCTTTGTTTTTTTCTCGCGTCGAAGCCAACCGGGAGGGGGAGCGGGAGGGGTAGAAAAAATCAAGGCAGATCAATTTCAATGTGAGAGAAAAAAAAACGGACTTTTTCATGTGGGGCCCAACTTTTGCGCTTATAAGCCTTTCGCATAGCCCGCGTGCCACGTTTTTTGCGCACCACGGGTGTTTACAGTTCCGGGGCCCTTGCGAACATGAATTGAGCGCGAGCATCGCTTCCTATTTCGCGCCTCTCAATAGCGAGGGCGGGAGTTTGCTGCGCGCCATGTCAAACGGTTTTGATAGGACAGCCTTGAACCGACCAGCGAAGGCACTTCGTGCGCTATTTTTTCTGGAACTGCCAGGGCAGGCATTTTCTGACCACAAAGATGTGAACCCGGGTAAAAGGAGTTGAAAATACACCTTGAAGAAAATCGCCATCAAATTGATTTCCATAGTATTAATTAAGAAGTTGTATGGTATTGAATACATTATAGAATCAAATCCTTCTCAAGTGTAACTCCACATGATAACATCACCTAATGAACATTTATATGTTTTTGTCATGATTTATTTTTCACGAGTTGACTTGAAAAAATTCAATTATGTGATTTCATTAATTCAAAAAGAAGGATATTTTCATGTAATTTTTTTCCATACATATCCTTAAATGGATTTCAAGAATAAATGAAAATCCATCCACCATTTTGAAATGGAAAATGTTCAAAAAAGAAAGATTACTGAAAAAAGGTACTAGTTTTAGTTTTTTTCTCTAAAGCAATCTTTGAAATACATTCATACTATGCCAATTGATTCATTCACTATTGTGCTAAATGGAGGATTCAGCAGAAAATCTTTAAACAGATTTGTAAATCACAAGATATTCTTCATAAAGAACTCATTTTCTTCCAATGTAAAACATTTTGAACTTCATATATCATTTTATTCACAATGAAATTGTGTACTCTTTAAATGTTTTGAAATGGGAAAAGCTTCTATCGGAAAATCATTATTTTTATGATCATAGATGAAAACATTTATGATGTATTTACCAATCCCCATGCCATCAAACATGTATTACAATTGATCATGAAAATCTTGCAAAATGAAAACATGAACAAGTGCATGGATGTAAACTGGTGTAGAGGCAGATGAGATATAATGAAATATAATTTATAAAACTATATATGTAAGATTTGATTAAGTCCCAGATTTTATATTTTGTTTTGTTAACGTGTTGGAGATTAGAAAAGAAAAGAATATTTATCATCTATGATTAAATAAATAATCCGAGTGGATTACAAAGGACAAGTATGAATTTCTTGAACATTACATACATTCTAAGATGAATTTCTTCAAGCTCTAGTTTCAACTCCTTTTACCCGGGTTCACATCTTTGTCTTCAGAAAATGCATTGCCTTGGAAATTTCAGAAAAAAAAACACAAAATGCCTTCCCTGGTCGGTTCAAGGCTGTCCTATTGAAACCCTTTGACCTGGCGCGGGGAAAACTCCCGTCCTCGTTATCGAGAGACACGAATTAGAACGCGATGCTCTCGCTGAATTCGTGTTCGCGAGGGCTCCGGAACTGTAAATACCCGTGCTGCACAGACAACGCGGCGCGCAGGCTATGCGAAAGGCCAATAAATGCAAAAGCCATGCCCCAGATGAAAAAGTCTCGGAAAAAAGAGTGGCCTTTGACAAGACGGGGAAAAAAACGGCAACTACACGCGGTGCCCATGTTTTCTCTCCGACGTATGCCGGTCGCCCCACTTTACAATTCCGGCTATCTTGATACGGATTCTGGTTGTGATTTTTGGGTTACATAGTAACCCGTTGTAATCGGTTCGTGGCCAAGAACTGACCAATGGGAGAACTTCTCAATTTTCAGTGCGGAAGACCAAAAAACAATACAGGATTCCTGACGTCCCCGAATGCAAGATACTAGATACATGTCATTTGACATAGTTTTCTTCACCCAAAAAAAAACAAGTCATACACACAAGGTAAATGTCTATAAAAAAACCTTATTATGCCACTTGAATGAAGAGAGTACATTGTTACAAAGTCTTCAACAATCATCGAAGGGATTTACTTACATACAATACCTTTTAGATTGGCATATTCACAACACAAATGAAAAAGTAAGTCTAATGAACATGTTTATTCTTTGTGCACCAAAATAGAACCATACTGAAGTTAGATTGAGACATTTGGGAACTTTTTAGGCTTCTTTACTATTGGTTTTTACCACTTTTAAGAGTTGATACTACAAAATGCTCCTCTTGAGAAAACGACGAAGTAGGAAAGACATAATGTGTCCATTCTCCCTTTCTTCTTCATCGTGATTTGTGCTACCAAACCAAATTGAGGACACACGAGACGTGCATAAGGAACCTTCTTCGATAGTCTTCAAGATATCATCTTTCACCTATTACCGCCAATGTACATTTCCCCTCACCGTAAAACATGGGCAGTTGCTTTTTTAAAGGGATTTTTGTCTCACTATCAACTGAACTTCATCTGCACACCCACTCGTTATCTCAGGACACAGACTTCGGCAAATTGTTGTTTCTTTTTTACCAACATGGTTGGCTAAAGAAGCACTCGATTGAACCAACTCATCAAAAGGCTTACAGTTGTCATTTTGTACTAATGACGGGGTTTTTATGGGAAATCTTCAAAACGATATCTTCACAAGAAAGCAAACAACTAGTATCCTTACGTACATCATCTTGGTACATAATAATGGAACAATGTTTGAAAAACATAAAACAAGACATCACATTTCACATTTTGGGCTCCCTCACAATAAACTTTGGCCAATTTTATGTTTTTTGAGCCTGAAGAATTTCCTTCTAAACATCTTCCATCCCGACTCCCACCCTCACTCGTCTCCCCACCCCAATCCCTATCCCTACCTCCATCCTCAACCCCATCTCCACCCGCACCCGTAACCCCACATCAACCATGTATACTTTGCCTATGTCTATGCCTACGCCTACGCCTACGCCATGACAACAAAATACAATTCAAGACACAATGCAATATGACACAATGCAACACAACACAACACAATACGATATGAAAAAGCAAACAACATCATAGTCCACGCCTATACTTAAGTTCACACCTATGCCTACACCTAAGCCTATGACGGCACGACATGGCACAACATGAAGCACAGAAAACGACACAACACAGACACCACGACAGAATAAGACAACACACAATGCAGCAAGACATGACAACATCACACTCCACCAAACGGCACGGCACTCCATGTTGTCTGTCGAGGAGGAAGAAGCAGCGGCGCAATGCACGCAATGGGTTCTATCCCCTGTGGACTACATGAAAACAAGAACCTACAACAAGACAAGACATAACATAACACAAAACGACACAACACACCACAAAACGATACGACACGATCCTACACAACACAAGATGGACACCACGTCACATGATATGGACATCACGTCACAATAACGTTAGACATGATGTGACATGACATGACATGACAAAACACCACACACCACATGATAGCACGACTCTCCATGTTATCCGTCAAGGAGGGAGAAGCAGCGGCACAATGCACGCAATTTGTTTTATCCCCATTGGATTACATGACGACCATACATGACGTATGTTGGCACAATAAAGCACGTCTAAAAAATCTACCCCGACTTCCACACTCACTCTAGCTACATGCCAGTTTTTATACCTATCCCCACCCCCATCCCGACCCGTTACCCCACATCCACTATGCATAATTACGCCTACGTTTATGCTTATGCCTGCGCGTATGCCATGACAAAAAATGACAAGTCAAGATACGACGCAATATGACATAACACAATACAACACAACGCGATATGACATGACATAGCACACAACATCGTCGTCCACGCCTATGCTAACGTCTACACCTACGCCTACACCTAAGCCTATAACGGCACGACACGGCACAACATGAGGTACAGAAAACGACACAACATAGATACCACAACAGAATAAGACAACACACAATGCGACATGACATGACAACATCACAATCCACCAAACAGCATGACACTCCCTGTTTTCCGTCGGGGAGGAAGAAGCAGCAGCGCAATGCACGCAATGGGTTCTATCCCCTTTGGACTACATGGCAACAAGAACCTACAACAAGATGATACATGACATAACACAACATGACACAACACACCACAAACCGATACAAGACGATTCTATACAACACAAGATGGACACCACGTCACATGATATGGATACCACGTCACAATAACGTTCAACACGATGTGACACGACATCACATGACAAAATACCACACTCCACATGATAGCACGACTCTCCATGTTATCCGTCGGGGAGGAAGAAGCAGTGGCGCAATGCACGCAATGGGATCTATCCCCTTTGGATTACATGCTGACATGCACGACACGACAAGACTATACATGACGTATGACGGTGCAATAAAGCAAGTCTAGAAAATCTACCCCGACTTCCACCCTCACTCTAGCTACACGTCAATCTATATTCCTACCCCCATCCTCAGACCGATCCGTTATCCCACATCCACTACATATAGTTACGCCTACGCCTATGCCTATGCCTACGCGTTCGCCATGACAAAAAATGACAAGTCAAGACACAACGGATTATGACATAACACAATACAACACAATGCGATATGACATGACATAGCACACAACATCGTCGTTCACGCCTATGCTAAAATATGACCTACGCCTACACCTAAGCCTATGACGGCACGACACGGCACAACATGAGACACAGAAAATGACACAACACAGACACCATGATAGAATAAGACAACACACAATGCGGCATGACAGGACAACATCACACTCCACCAAACAGCACGACACTCCACGTTGTTTGTCGGGGAGGAAGAAGCAACGGCGCAATGCACGCAATGGGTCCTATCCCCTCTAGAATACATGGAAACAAGAACCTACAATAAGACAAGACATGACATAACACGAACTACACAACACACCACAAAACAAAGCGACTCGATAATACACAACACAAGATGGACACCACGTCACATGATGTGGAAACCACGTCAAAACAACTTTAGACACATTGCGACACGACATAACATGAAAAAACACCACACACCACATGATAGAACGACTCTCCATGTTATCCGTCAAGGAGGAAGAAGCAGCGGAGCAATGCACACAGTGGGTTCTATCCCCTTTGGATTACATGACGACATGCACGACACAACAAGACCATACATGATGTATGACGACACAATAAAGCACGTCTAGAAAATCTACCCCGACTTCCACTCTCACTCTAGCTACATGCCAATCTCCATCCCTACCCACATCCCCACCCCGACCCGTTACCCCACACCCACTCTGTTTGATTACACCTACGCCTACGTCTACGCCATAACAAGAAATTACAAGTCAAGACATGACGCAATATGACACAACACAACACAACACAACGCGATATGTCATGACATAGCACACAATATCGTGGTCCACGCTTATGCTAAAGTCTACACCTACGCCTACACCTAAGCCTATGACGGCATGACACGGCACAACATGCGGCACCAAAAATGACACAACATAGACACCACGATAGGATAAGACAACACACAATGCGGCATGATGTGACAACATCACACTCCACACCCCCTTGCCCTCTAAGTGGACATTCACATCTTTGTCTATCTTTAGTGTTACAAATATAACTTGAACAAAAAGACAAGACATGACATGACACATCATGATAGAACACCCCACAAAACAATACAACACGATACCATGGGGTACACGCATGCCTACGCACACACTACGACACAACATGTCTCTCCTTAAATTTCTCCTCTTCTCTCACTCTCCCCTTCTCTCCCTCTACCTCCTCCACCCCTTCCACTTCCCCCTCTCCCTCCCCCTCCCCCTCCCACTCCCACTCCCCCTCCCCCTCCGACTCCTCCTCCCCATCTTTTTCCCCCTCTCCCTCCCCCTCCCCCTCCCACTCCCACTCCCCCTCCCCCTCCGACTCCTCCTCCCCATCTTTTTCCCCCTCTCCCTCCCCTTTACCCTCCACATCTTTCACCACCTCTCTCACTTTGGCGCTCGCCCTTGCCCTCGCTCTCGTCCTTGCCCTCTAAGTGAACATCGACATCTACAATAACCTTTAGGTGTATAGCTATATCTATGTCTATCTTTAAGCCTATGTTTATGTCAATGTTTATATCTATTAGTAGAGAGAGAGAGAAAGAGAGAGAGAGAGAGAGAAGGGGACGGGTATATGGGTGAAAAAGTGAGGGAGTAGAGGAGGGGGAGAAACATAGCAAGAGGAAAAGCGAGGGGGAACGGGAGGGGGACAGCAAAGCATAGTAAGAGGCGTTGAAGTTGTGGGAGGGATGTACATATGCATATGCATGTGGATGTGCATGTGCATGTGCATATACATGCACATGTGCATGTGCATGTATGTGCATGCACATGCACATGAATATATGGATCATAATGGCAGTCTGTCCATCCGATCTTCAAGTCGCTCCTATCCATGCAACTGCTAACAACAAACGATGAGAAACCACACTATACGCTTTTGGTAATGTCCAAACCGACAACAGATGACAAGACAAAAGAAAACAAAACCACCACCAACAATAGCAACCTTGAACAACTCATCATAAAACCTCGTAACCTTTGGTGCTTCAATGCACAATGGAGGTACCACCTGTCAAAGTCATGAGGAACAGAATACACGAACGCGGAACACAGCACACAAATGAAAAAAAAAAGAGAATTACATCTGCAAAAAAAATTATTTAAGATATACAAACATTGAAAGAAAAATATTAGAACAAAGAGAGACGAATGGTGACAGGATAAGCACCATCCATACACCAACCTTAAATCCCACCCCAACCCCTACTCCCACCCCCATCCCCACACCCCCCCACTCCCACCCCCTCTCCCTTTCCCCCCA
>SZWC01009450.1:32119-64920 GCA_023375785.1 Penium margaritaceum
TCTCTCTCTCTTTCTCTCTCTCTCTCTCTCTGTCTCTCTCTCTCTCTTGAGAAGTTTCCTAGAACCTTCCTAACCACTTGTCGTGACACTAGGCGTCAGCGCTAGGTCAGCGTGTGACAACAGTCACAAGTTTGAGACAAAACTGCAAGGATCTGGGTTGGGACACGAACAGAGTGTCAGGAAACTCAAACATAATGTAATTGCAGAGAGAAATAACAAATGACAGGTCCAAGGCATAAGTACCTGCCGCGGCGCATGGCGGGTGTCGCACGCGGCAGTCCAAGAGCTGTCCTAAAAACCGGCCTAAAACCACTGTTTTGGCCGTAACTCTGCGCACACATGTCAAAAGGCTACGCCGTCTGAACCTAGACGTGCAGGATCAAAATACGGACGCTACGACTGGTCACATGCATGCATCCATCATCAGACAGTGGACATACAATGCAAAAACATGCAAATAGGGCTCATGGCCAGTCCGCCGAAAGACGCCTGCAAGCTGTAGAAAAGAAAACAGAGAGTCCCGGCAGCATTTGGGGCTCTGGAACGGTAGTCGGCCAGCTCCAAGCCGGTAGTCCGCCGCCAGTCGTTGCACCGGTGTCACCAGGGCCGCCTCAGGGATCTGTACGAGCATGGACACGGCCGAGTGGTCACAGCAAACTGTACAAGAACGTCACAAATCACAACATCTCTCTCTCTCTCTCTCTCTCTCTCTCTCTCTCTCCCTCTCCCCCCCCCCTTGAGAGATAGCTTCCTAGCACCGATGTCGCTGGCGTGGCAGTACAAGCCTGCCAGCTAACTCACTAGTACACACAGGTGGAGGTGAGAGCAGCAAGGGGTGGGCTAGGGACACAAACACAAGTTTCAGAAGCTGCAAATGTTGAAATGTGCAGAGAGAGATGACAACTGAGGTCTGGGCAACCTAAATTGCGTCAAGGACCTAGTGCACACACACACGGCACACAAGGGCGGTATTTGCTAGCAGGACGAAACAGTGGCAAAAACACAGTTTTGGCCATAATTCCTTGCAGACACGTCAGAACAATGAGCCGTTTGAATCAGAACGGCCGCACTGACGAGATCTAGGTCCTGATAGGCTGCACGCATACGTGCTATGACACAGCACGGATCTAGAAAATACGGAAGTCTTCTGGGCGCCCGCCGCCGCCGGCCGCCAGCCTTCTGCCACCGTGACTAGTCTCAGGGATCTGCACGTGAATGGACATGAGCCGAGGGGTCACCCTAAGCTCTGTACAACACACACAACACTCCCCCATGACCGAAGGGCAAAACACGTCCATGCACATGCACACACTGACGCCGTGCAGAGCAAGACATGCACCGTCGCTACAGGCAGCAGACATAGCACATGCAAGGCGGCACATGAGGAATCAACCTGCAACAGGGATGGGGAAGAGTCCAACGGAACGAGTGGCTGCATAAAACTTCAAACGACCCAGAGCCTAGGTCAGGAAATCCGCGCACTGCCTGTTAGTGCTCACTTGGATGACTCGGATCTCACCACGATCAATCAGATCACGCACGAAGTGGTGCTCGACATTGATGTGCTTTGTGCGTGCATGGAACACACCTGAGTTCTTGGCAATGGCCTCCGTGCTCATGTTGTCACACTGGAGGAATACGGGGGGAATGGACTGACGCAGTTCACGCAACAGACGGACGAGCCAGACACATTCCGTTGCACCGGCACCTAGGGCAACATACTCTGCCTCAGCAGTGCTACATGCGATGCAGCCCTGCTTCCCACTTCGCCATGACAATGCAGTGCCTCCAATGAGAAAGATGTAGCCGGTGCGGCTCTTGCCGTCTGGACTCCACGTCCAGTCACTATCTGTGTACCCATCGAACACAACTGACACATGCTTGCAAAAGCACAGACCGAAGCGTGCGGTGGTCAGAATGTAGCGCACACACCAGATTGCGGCCTCCAGTGTTTGCTGGCGTGGAACTTGCGAGAACTGGGCGAGCAGGTTGACAGTGAAGGCAATGTCAGGCCGCGTCATGGTGGCCAAGTACATGAGTGAGCGGATGACTCACAGGTACAGGGTCACATCGACTGGCTCCCCCAGGTCAGCTGGGTCATCCACCTTCAGGGCAATCTGCCCCTCAGGTGTCATGGGCGTGGAGGCCGTGCGAACGGCCGCAAGAAGGTCGGCAAAGCGCTCCCCCACAGTCTCCGCGTAACATCCCTGATGGACAGGGAGCGTGCGGTGGACACGGTCGCGCACGATCTCCATCCCCAAAAAAACAGAGGCCTCATCAAGGTCTTTCATCTTGTAGGCCGAGGTGAGAACGGCCTTGGCAGCAATCACTGCTCCCACGTCGGGCAAGGCGATTTGAAGATCGTCCACGTAGACGAAGATGGCAGCAAGCGGTGCTAGGGACTGTGAGAGAAACAAAGATGGGTCCGCATTGCTCTGAACGTAACCAACTCGTCTCAGCGTGCTAGTGATCTCCTGATTCCAGTAGCGAGGTGACGGTTTCAGGCCGTACAAGGCCTTCCGCAGCCGGTACACACGACCGGTACCATCCTCGAAGCCGGGAGGCTGGACCATGTAGATTTCCCCCTCAAGGTCCCGGATCACGAATGCGTTGTTGACATCCATCTGGTGGAGTTCCTTGTCGTGCTGTGCCACCTGGCTCAGCAGAGTGAGCGTGGTCGTCATTCGACCAACAAGAGCAAAGGTCTCGGTGTAGTCCACGCATGGGACTTGAGAGAAGGCTTTTGCTGTCAGGCGTGCTTTGTAGCGTTCCACAGTGCTGTCTGGTCTTAACTTCTTGCGGAGAACCCACTTGGCCTTGATAGCCTTGCGGTTCTTCGGCAAGTCCACCAGCTCAAAGATGCCATGCTCTCAGATGGCATCGAGCTCGCACTGGCAGGCAGTGCGCCACTGCTCAGCGTCTGGGGCTGACAAGGCCTCTGGTAGGCTGGTGTGATCGGGAGACAACACTGGCGCACTGCGTGTAGTCAGGGCATACGCCGCAAAGGGAGGGTCGACCGTCACCATGGACTCAACAGCGTCACGAGCAAGACCGCACTCATGAGCAGGGAGTGCCATACCAGTGACACAACCATGGTGAACTTCAGCAAGACCGTGAGCACTCAGGCCGAGGGCCTTTGTGCCCGGGTCACCACTGACGACGCTGCGCGTGGGATGAGGGCGGAGACGTCTGCCAGGTGCCCGTGTGTAGGGGTCCGACGGGGCAGGAGCAGTGGGCCCCGCTGATTCACACACCAGTATGGATTGCACGGCAGGTGCGCCACCCGAGGCTGGCATGGCCTCAACAGCTGGAGGCGGGGCCACGGCAGACATAGGCGCATCCGCGGCTAGAGGCAAGGACGACTCAGAGCCAGGCACGGATGCGGATGCGGGGTCAGTCTGAGCCTTAGACGCAGAAGCAGGCGCAGGCTCAGACAGAGCCTCAAACGTAGAGTCAGACTCGGATACAGACTCGGACACGGGCGAGAGCGGGGAGTCCGAGGCAGAGGAGCGAGCCACAGACGGGGCGGGGCTGGGGGTATTGGTGGGCACAACCGCTGGGGACAACCCCGAGGGTGCCGGCGACGGAGTGATTGTACTGGACGGGGGCACTGGGCCAACCGTGCCAGGAGCCTCCCCCACACTACGGGGTCCGTAACACCCAGGGGCATGAGCAGCACGCAGAGCGTGGATGCGAGCAAGGTCGCGGAAGGTGAGATGCTTGAAGAAGAGAGCGTCACGGGACTCCACGATGCGGCGGCGCTCAGGGTCCTAGAACCGTGAGGCCTTTGACCGCGGGGCGACACCAACGAAGGCGCGGATGCGGCCACGTGGGGAGAGCTTGCTCCCCTGCTGCTCCGGTGTGAACCAAACGCAGGCAAGGGCGCCCCAGACGCGGGCCAGGCGCACGTCCACGCGACACGCGGACTACAGCTTGTAGGGCGTGCGGTGACCTGGGAGGGGGGCGTGGGGAATGCGGTTCCAGACCCAGGTCATGTACGCCATGCCCTCAAAGGCAAAGGCCTCAGGTATGGCGCTATTGGCACGCATGGCACGGACTGCATCCTCCATGGTGCGGTTCCAGCGCTTGGAGACTCCGTTCTACTGGGGGGTGGCGAGGGCGGAGAGGTCGCGGAAGACACCAAGCTCGGTGAAGGAGCGGGCCATGTCACTGAGGTACTCGCCGCCGCGGTCAGAGCGAAAGGTCTGAAGGCGGTGGGGAGACTGGCGCTCGGCCATGACCAGCCAAATGCGGACGGCAACAACGGCATCGCTCTTCTGTCGCAGACTGTAGACCCAGCGGATGCACGTGAAGTCATCAGTCAACGTTAGGACGTAGCGACCGCGGTCCTCCTGAAACTCGACAGGGAGCGGACCCATGAGGTCGGAGTGGACAAGCTCCAAGGGCCGACGGGCCCTCGAGACAGACGCAGGATAGGTGGACCGGTGCATTTTTCCTTTAGCACAGGCCAGGCGGTCGGTCGTGGGCGGTGCCTTAAGGACGCCGCATCAAGACCGAGAGCGGGCTGAGTGCGGACCAGTTTGTCGACTGCCCCCAGGTGCACATGACAGAGGCGTCTATGCAGGAGACGGTGATGCTCGGGGGACAGAGTACCAGTGATGAAAACACGGGTAGTGGGAGACGGAGGCAAAGGGGGTGCACTCGCACAGGACCCAGAGATGTGATACAGATCATCGACAACCATCCCACTAAGGACGGTCTCCTCAGTGTCACGCACAAAGATGCGAGCATCGACAGCTGTGTGCGTGACACCCAGGCCCATCTTGATGCAAGCAAGGATAGACAGTAGACTGAGTTCCAGATCCGGGACAAAGAGGACGTCGGAGATGTATACGGGACCAGCGGCCCCTGTGAGCTGCACCAACCCAACACCCTCGACAGGGACCTCGTGGCCAGCTGTAGTGCGAACAGAGCGAACAGTGCCAACAGGGTGCAAGACGACAAAGGCGTCACGGCGACACGTCATGTGGTGGGTGGCGCCGGAGTCAATGACCCAGGTGGCGTCGGTGACATGCGTACAAGGGGCAATGTGACACTCGGCGACGGAACAAGGCGCGGCGGCAGGACGCTCAGCGGCGGACATGACAAGGCGACCAGCGGAGTGCACATGAGAATTGTACAGCCAAGACACATCATCGGGTCCGTCAGGTGCACACGGCTGGGCGTGGGGACCACCACAGGCATCATCACACAACGACATAAACAGTGCACAGGTAGTAGGACCCCTCGACTCAGTCAACTCACTCGCACCTCCCTGAGATGAGCGCAAGGCGAGAAGCTGGTGCAGCTCGACGATCGCCCTTTTGCTATCTGCAAGTGCCTGGTCGCAGGGATCCGTGGGGGAGCCTGATGTGGCGGTGGACTCCTCTAGGACGGCCGCGGTAGTGGCGGCCGAGCTGGCAGTCGCACCGGACGTCTGTCGCATGCGCGCCTCGTGCGCCTGCTGCAGTCCACGGGTGACCTTGGTCCAGTCCAACGGGCGGCCTGTCAGACGAGTGCAGTCGGGATAGCGGTGGTCACCTCTGAAGTTGAAGCACATAAGCCGTCGGCCCGTCGTGCTACCAGAACCGCTCCTGCCAGTGCTGCTGCCGCTGCCGCCGCCGGTGCTGCTGCTCCCGCCGTTGCTGCTGCGGCTGACACTCCTGATGCTGGTGCCGCTGCTGGTCCTGCCGCTGGAACCACCACCTGACGCTTTGCAGCCCTTCTTCCCCTGAGCTGGGGCCGCTATAGCTGTAGATGGTGGGGAGGGAGATGCGGTGGCAACTATAGCTGAAGCTGTGCTACGGCGAGCGCGGTTTGCGGCATCCATACCGGCGACCTCTAGGAAGTAGAGGGTGGTCTAGCGTAGCATTGTCCCGTCGCTTGCCAGGTAACGAAGCAGAGTCTGGTTGAATTTGCTGAAGACGCGTGCGTAGTCGGGATGGATGCCGTAGAGGATGATCTGGAGGGCGGAGTACTACGCAGGGGCGTCGTCTCCCAGCTCCTCGTACAACTGCATCGCCCGACGCCAGTAGTCGGATGCGGACTCCTGCGTAGTCTGACAGAGGGAGTTGAAGTCGGCAAGGCGCTGGGATGTCAGGGCCAAGGTGGCGCCCTAGAAAAGAGTGACAGCCAGCGCCCACGCCTCGCGAGGGTCTGCTCCCGAGCCGGTCAGCAGATCGCCAAGGAACCAACTGAAATCTTTGGTGAAGTCCGGGGCGGCTTTCATCAGACCGGAGGCGGCACGGACTGCCATCTGGGTCTGGGCGGGGTCAGATGCCTGGTATGGGGTGAGATAGTAGGCGAGGACTCCCTCGCTCATGGCCCACATGCAAAAGCGTGGCTCCCAGGACTTGAAGTCATTACCAGGCCGGAAGATGGGCGGGTACGACTCAAACCACTTGGGTGGCTTGACTGTCGGCACAGCAACAGGTGAAGTCACTGCGTGACTGGGCACGGAGGAGGCTACCCCCTTGCCAAGGCAGGCCCTTAGAGCCAGTTCCTCAAAGCTTAGAGGGCGGCGAGATGAGCTCAGGCTGGCGTTTGCACTGGAGCCCGTACCCTGGAGGGCGGCATTGGCCTCACACGCTCTGCGGCGTGCCTCCAGGTGGATGAGGCGTGCTCGCAGCATCTCCTCCTCACCCTCCTCGCCAGAGTCAGAGAGGGACTCCGCAACCTCGTCTGTATTGCCGCCGTGAGCAAGATGATCTTTGCTTGGGTCCGCGGACGGGTGTCGCTGTTGCTGCTCGGGCAATAAATCCTTGATCAGGTCCTGCAGCTCAGCGACCTGCTTCGTCAAAGTGTTGCAGCTCTCCTCTTGTAAGTCAGACAGTGCACGTACTTGGCACACCAATGTTGTTGGGCTCAGCGGCCGCTGCTGCTGCTGCTGTTGCGGCGGCTGCTGCTGACGCTACTGCTACTGTTGTAGTGGCTGCTGCTATTGCTGCTGCTATTACTGCTGCTGTTGCTGCTGTTCCTACCGCTGTGGTGATGTTGGCGGCGGCCGACGTTGGCCGCTGACGGTGCTGTCCTCGGCAGTTGCGTCAGTAGCGGCGCTGGAGGGTGTAAGCTTCGGCATGGCGGCCTGTCCCCACCCCTTTTTTTTCTCTTTTTTTTGTTTTGATGTGAGCAGTGTGGAAGACCGCCGCAGAGTGCTCTCGCGGAGCATCGCTGCGGAACGCTGCCGCAGAACACTACCGCGGAACACCACCGCAAAGTGGTGTCGCAGAACACCGCCGCGGAACAAATCCGCCGCGGAACTCTTCCGCTGAGAACCACCGCGGAAAAACCGCCGCAGAACGGTTACTGCAGCCGCTCTGCGATGGGTGCGGAGCACAGTGACCGCGGATCAGTCGCGGAACACCGCCGCGGAACCCGTTGATCACCACCGGCTTGTTCCGGAGCGGCCGCGGAGCTGCTGCGGTAGGATGTCGCGGATCTGCGGAGAGACGTGGACCTGCCGCAGAACTGCTCCAGTCGTGCGAAAAAAGGAGGAACTCCGTGGATCACCAACGCACTCTTCCGAAACAGCCGCGGAGCTGCTGCGGTGGAGTGTCGCGGATCCGCGGAGCACCGCGGATCTGCCGCGGCACTGTCGCCGCGAGGAGGTACACTCGGAAGGCCTCGCGAGACCGCAGCACCCGTCGGCGTGTTCCGTTGCGGCCGCACAGTTGCTGCATTTGCTGCAGAGACCTCGCCGCTGTGGAACACCGCGGATTTACCCAGAGCGACCTCCACTGCCGCGTAACTGCCACGGAACTGCTGCGGAACGGCCGTGGAGCTGCCGCGGACCTCTTATGATAACGGTGGAAACGGTAGTGGGTCCTCCCAGGACCTCCCGCCGAGGCAGTGGATACTGCTACTGCTGCGACTCCAGGCAACGGCTGCGGTTGCTCACTGCTACTGCGGTTGCTGCGCCTCTGCTACGCAGCTGTGCAAGCACTGGCTCGCCACTCTGATACCATGAGAGATAGCTTCCTAGCACTGCTGGCATTGGCGTGGCAGTACAAGCCTGCCAGCTAACTCACTAGCACACACAGGTGGAGGTGAGAGCAGCAAGGGGTGGGCTAGGGACACAAACACAAGTTTCAGTAGCTGCAAATGTTGAAATGTGCAGAGAGAGATGACAACTGAGGTCTGGGCAACCTAAACAGCGTCAGGGACCTAGTGCACACACATACGGCGCACAACGACGCTATTTTCTAGCAGGACAAAACAATGGAAAAAACACAGTTTTGGCCATAATTCCCTGCAGACACATCAGAACGACGAGCCGTTTGAACCAGAACGGCCGCACCAACGAGATCTACGTCCTGATAGGATGCACGCCTACGTGTTGTGACACAGCACGGATCTAGAAAATACAGAAGTCTTCTAAGCGCCCGCCGCCGCCGGCCGCCAGCCTTCTGCCACCGTCACCAGTCTCAGGGATCTGCACGTGAATGGACATGAGCCGAGGGGTCACCGTAAGCTGTGTACGACACACACAACAACACCCCCCCTCTCTCTGTGTATGTGTGTGTGTGTGTGCGTGCGTGCGTGCGTGCGTGCGTGCGTGCGTGTGTGCGTGCGTGTGTGTGTGTGTGTGTGTGTGTGTGTGTGTTTGTGTGTTGTTCATGTGTTTGACAGTACCACACGGTGACCTCTCGCGTCGTTACACACTCACCTCACTGATGCTGGTGATTGACCAGAGAGAGACTTCTCCTCTGACGACCTCACCGTGGTGACCTGGCTGCACGACTACACACGCCTGGATTTATGTGGCCACAAACCACATCCTGATTTTCACATGCCGCAGGCTCGTGCTTGGTGCTGTTGCTCGCCAAGTTGGGTGCACACCTACAACGTATTCTTTTCTGAATACTTGACAGGCTTGACAAGATGTATTTCTCCAGCTCAGGTGGTTTGATCACCTAGAACTCGAGGGTAGCAAGCGAGAGCAAGCTCGCTGCTCGCTCGCTCGTTGCCCGTCACCTAACACCTCGTACGGTTGTGACTCTTCTTCTTTTTACAGGTTTTTCCTAGCTCACGTCAAGCATTCATGGCCTGCTCTTACCTCCCCTGGCTCTAGCACCCTCTTGCTGCGTGCATCTAGTCCAGCAGGGCTTCCTACTGGTATCTCAGCAGCTTCACGGGAAGTATGACGTTTGTCTCTTCTGCCAACCACAATCCTGGGCCAAAATCGTCATTCTTGACGTGAGGTGACTCCATCCGTGCGTTTCTCCCCTGCACAGCTAATAGATCAGCTGGCACGTCCTCTCCATACCCCCACGCTGTCCACTGCCCTGCTGCTTCCGCCCGCCGTAGTTTGTGGTGGATAGTAGCCATCGTTCGTGGCGGATAGTAACCACGAGGAGCAGTTTTGGAGCTGAGAAGATGCAAGGAAGCTTCCTGGCAACACTCCCGTTGACCAGGCGTCTGTGCTTGATTAGACGGTGACGACAGTCACAAGTCGTGCACGCAACGGCAAGAGTTTGGCTAGGGGACACAAGGCAAAGTGTGTGAATGCTCAATAGAATTTGCAGAGAGAAATGACAGATGACAGGTCCATGGCATAAATACCTGCCGCGGCGCATAGCGGGTGTCGCACGCGGCGATCCAAGAGCTGTCCTAAAACCGGTCCAAAACCACTGTTTTGGCCATAACTCTGCGCACACATGTCAGAATGCTACGCCGTCTGAACCTAGACTTGCAGAATCACAAGACGGACGCTAAAACTGGTCACATGCATGCATCCATCATCAGACGGTGGACACGCAATGCAAAACATGCAACTCGGGCTCATGGCTAGTCCGCTGAAAAACTCCTGCAAGCTACAGAAAAAACAGCAAGAAGTCCCGGCAGTGTCTGGGGCTCTGGAACGGTAGTCGACCAGCCCCAAGCTGGTAGTCCGCCGCCAGTCGTCGCACCGGTGTCACCAGGGCCCGCCTCAGGGATCTGCAGGAGTATGGACACGGCCGAGTGGTCACAGTAGACTGTACAAGAACGTCATAAATCACAACAGGAGCATTCGGCCTGCGCATTTGTGCGACTTAGCAAAAGCAATAGCAATAATCGCCTTGTGCAGCTAACAGCAACAATTGGCTTGCGCAGCTGACAGTAACAGCCGGCCCGCGCAAGTGACGGCAACGGCCGGCCTACGCAGCTAACAAAAACAGCCGGCCTGTGCAGCTGACAGCAACAGCCGGCCTGCGCGGTTACTAGCAACAACCCACCGTGACCCGCAGCAGCAACCCGGCCGGCTGCTGCATTCTCCGTAGAAACTGTAGTCCTGTTTTGGTTTGCACTTGTTGCATGCATTTGTGCGGCTTCTGTTAAGCGCTTCAGCCAACAGCCAAGCCAAGAACCCACACCTGTAGCAAAGCTAGTAGTGACTGTCCTGCGCTACTACAGTCCACTACTGCGATATCCCTAGCAGCAGTCGCATCTCTGCTCGTCCGTGTAGCTTGGCGTGCAACACAAATAGCAGCCGCGGCCTTCGACGTGCACCTTTGCAACTCCAACAGCAACACCACCCCGGTAGTGCTCACAGCCACCCCGGCTCACCGTGAGGCACCGGGTGTGGCACCATCCCGTGAGCGTTACGAGGACACTCCCATGCGCCATCGACCCTCTCATGAGTCCCTCGCATCCCCACTCTCTTCGGGGGGTTCAGCAGCGCTTTGCCCCTGACGTGGATGCTGCTGTAGAGAAATTACACTTGCTACTGCACCAAGATGCTGTTAACCCCTCTCTAACACTCACGCGTGTTGCCACGGCTGTTATAGATGCTGCCACTGCCACTACCGCCACATTTGCTATTGTTGCTTGTGCGTCCCGCGCTCCAACCTCCACTTCGGCCGGGCGAGTGACGGAGTCATACACTGAGGCAGCAGTGATAGCCCGGCATATTTCTACAATAGTTGCACATTTAGGTACACAAATTGCTGTTGCTGCATCCGCCGTTGCCTCTGCTATAGCCTCTGCCGCAAGTGCTGTCTCCTCCACTGCATCCTCCATTCGCACGTTTGCCTCCACTGCCGTCGCATCAGCCGCTTTTGCACCATCAGCCACCACTAACCTCGTCACAGCATCTATCTCCATCACCGCAGCCATTGCCACCGTGGGGGTTGCAGTTACCACTGGTGTTCTTGCCCTCGTGGTGCCAGTTGCGTTCACAGTTTTGTCCTCTCTGCTGCTGCAGCTGCTGCTGTTCTTCGACTTCTCGCCCTTCTCTACATCCCCTCACATCCTCCTAGTGCGTGAGGGTTCTCTGTGCACATGCCTCTTCTGCTAGTTCTTTGCCTCTCCCTTCTGTGTGGTGGCTTGTGTGTCTGGTTGGGGTCGGGTTGCCCTCCAACACAGCTCCCACATGCCTTGGGTAATCCCAGTTTTCCCACAGCCACTGGGGCTGGGAAAATTCTGCCGAAAATGTTTTGGGCAGGACCTCGTCGTCGTCACCATGCCTGGTGACGATGAGTCAGTCATAGCTGACCTGTAGCGTCAGCTAAACCTTGCTTGCGAGGCTCAACATGAGGCTGAAGATTACCTAAAGGTCGTGAATGATAATCGCGCAGCCTTTGCTGATGTGGTCGTGCCATTGTGTTGAAGCGTCTCCCTGTTGTGTCAGTCCCTTCTGTTGCTGCTACTGCTGGCACCAGTGTTGCTACCGCGTCCACCCCATTAGCTGCAAATGGCACTATTCCCTCATCTGTCGCAAATCTCGCTACTATTGCGGTTGTTCCTTGTTAGCATGACTTCTTCTCCCAGCCTCCAACCCTGGCACCTGTCCTTGCCTTCTCCTCGTAGGAGACCTGCTTTAGCGCTTTGGCTCAGGGCAAAAATTTATGGGAGTACTACTTTCCAACATTCAACCCTTTCACCCATGATGCCGCCGATTTTTCTCGTGCCCTTCGTGCCCCTATTACTGCTGTACCAGACACCTTAGTCAACAATGTCGGCACCTACAATTATGACCTTGCTGTTCAGCGTCTGGCTGATCTAGTTGGTGCTTACACCATGCTGCGTTGTCATAGGTAGGTTACTAGTCAAGTAGCTCAGAGTGCGCCCACCGTTCAATTCGACATGCTCATGATGCGTGAGGATGAAACGACTGATGCTTGTTGGACTCGGAGTCTCAAATTGCTTCGCGAGCTTGACGAGGCTGTCCCAGGGCAACTATGAGCTGTCCTCACCATGGTCAATGGGTTGATTCTTGAACTGTCCGATCTTCTTGGTGACTTCAAGGGTGATGAGCTGCAAGGCCTTGCCTCTCAGCCTGTAGCTCCTACGTTGTCGCTTGGTATGGGTGCGCTCTGGGAGTTCACAACTGAGCATCTTGTTGCCTAGTGGAACAGCCTCCAAAAAAAATGCCTGCACCGAACCGTAGTGGCCGGCGTGGCCGTTGTTACCATGGCCTCCTCTTCTCCCTCTCCTGCCTCCACCACCTCATCTTCACCTTCCACCTCTACAGCGACAACACTTGCCTCACAAGGGCGTGGACCTGGACGTGGTCGTGGCCAGGGAAGGGGGAGGGCCAGGGACAAACCTCCATCTTGCGTTCTTGGTGAGGTGGTCAACTGGAGCTGTGGATCCTCCGAGCATTCTGCTCGTACGTGCCCCGTACCCCCTAACAACTTCCGCCTTGCACGGGCCATGTGTGCACATTGGGCGCACATTGGCGGCTCCTCCTCTCCCTCTACCACTAGCTCCAGCTCCAGCTCCAGTACCACTTCCCGGTCCACCAGTTCTTCCTCTGCTCAGGTCTACTCTACCGCTAGTGTTCTGCCCGCTCCATCAGTCCTGCACTCCTCAGGATGGCTGCCACCCTATGGAGCGCCCATCTATGCCAACCCTCCCTTGCCTACCTAAGTTGCGCCTCCGTGGTTTCCTCCCTTCTCTGGGTCTGCTCCTCAGTCGTCTGCACCTTTGGTCGACGGCAACTGTGAGCTGGAGCAGTTTCGTCTCCAACGCTTTCACCTTTGCGATCAGGGAGGTGAGAGTGTGAAATCATTGGCCAGCAGTCTTGCATGTCAGAATGAGAGTTCTTCGTGGGGATCCCCCAGTCCACGTTCTTCGGTCACTGTCTGCGCTTGTCCCGTGGGTCGAGCATTGACATTTTGTCTTTCTGGGTGTTCTTTTTCTCTTCCCTCTGTTGGCACTGTTGCCACCTGTGGCATCCTCCCTCGCACTCGTGTATCCAATGGCTTCTGGGTCCTTGACTCAGGAGCCACCCACCACATGACGACCGTCCGTTCTGCCTTTGCCTCGTTGGGTCCCGCCGGCTCCGCTCGCATTGTACGAACTAGATCCGGCCAGTTACTCCCTGTCCGGGGCGTTGGTGTTTTCCGTTTTGTTGGCCCCAGCGAAGTACTGTTTCTTCCTGACGATGTGTATTTGCCATGTTTGGAGCTCAGCCTACTGTCGGTGCCTTTCCTTGATGATCGGGGCATGGATTTCTCAACCAGTCAGGGTGTTGGCACGGTCCTTCTTCGTCCCTCTAGTTGCGTCGTCTTGCGCGGTGTTAAGTCTGACAAGCTTCACCGTGTTCTCCTTCTTGCCCTCTCCGCTGCCTATGTTGGGTCCCCCTCATCCATGTCACGCTCTCTCTCTCTCTCTCTCTCTCTCTCTCTCTCTCTCTCCTCTGATGCTATTCAGCGCTTGCATCGTCATCTTGGTCACGTGCATAGTGATGCCGTCACTAGCATGCTTAAGCTCCAGTCCGCTGTTGGTCTCTCTCCTTTCACCTTTCCTTCACCCTGTCCTATTGATTGTCTTGCCTGTGCCCAAGGCAAAATGCATCGCTCTCCGTTTGCCTCGTCGGACTCTCAGATCTCCCACCCCCTTGACCTTGTCCACGCTGACGCCATGGGTCCTCTCCCTCACGACTTCCTTTGGGGTGTCGGTCGGTTCGTTCTTTGCCTTACTGATGACTTCTCTTGCTTTCGTTGGGTCTTCCCTCTTTGTCAAAAGAGCAATGTTTGTGTTGTCATTGAGTCGTGGCCTGTGCAAGATGAACACATGTGTCAGCGCTTACTACGTGTTTTTTGTAGTGACTTGGGCGGTGAATTCCTCGAACCCACCGCTCGGCTCATTGAGTCCAAAGGGGTGTGTCTAGAGACCTCTGCTCCCTACACATTCCAACAAAACGTGGTCTCTGAGCATTGAAATCGGACGCTTGTTGATGGTGTTTGTACTCTCTTGTCCAAGTCCGGCTTCTCCCCCTTATTCACCTTTGAGGCCATGAGTTACATGACCTAGGTCTGGAACTGTGTTCCCCATGATCTTCTCCATTGCACTGTCACTCTGTGTGAAAGTTGGTATGGCACGCCCGCTGACCTCCGCCTTGCTCACGTTTTGGGCTGCGTTGCGTCTATCTAGCTGCCAAAGGATCCCCGTGTGGTTGCCTCTGTCCCTTCCTTGGTGTTTTTACATAGTTAAAGGCGTGGCGCTTCTGGGATGCTGAGTGCCAGCGTGTTGTTGAGTCGCGTGATGCCTTATTCTTTGAGTCCACCTTTCTTTGTGACCTCTGTCGTCCCTCGGCTACTGACCCCCTTCTGCCACTTCTTCAGTTGCAGGGGGAGTTGTCCCTACGGTCCCTATTGTCTCGTTGGTCCCAGCTGTTGTATCTCCCTAGTAGCCTTCACCCATCCGAGCGTCCTCTGGCGCCCGGCATCGTGTCTACATTGTCCTAAGAGTCCCTCCCGTCTATGTCGTCGGGCTCGTCTGGCACTCCAACGTCTCCTCTTGTGTCCTCACCTGTCCTGTTAGTTTCCGTGTGCCCCGCACACTCCTCTGCAGCCCCATCTAGTTCATCCACTGTGATCCCTACTCTGTCTGCCCCAGACTCACTGTCATCTAGAGATCCTCCCCGTCTGGTACCCGTGTCCCCATTTGTTCGTGGTGGGCATCTTCACGCACTTCCCACCCGCTCCTCCAGTGTCTCTGTGACCTCATTTTGTCCTTTTCAGTTCCAACCTGCGCAGTCACCAGCCTTGCCAGCCGGCATGGACGCCTTGGGCTTGGCGACAGGGGCTATCCACTCTAGCTCAGCCCTTGGCTAAACAATGCTACGGACAGAAAATGAGTGTGCTCTTGATGCTGCTATTCTTGGCAGCATCGCTGAATGCCATGCAACAGTTGCCTCCACGCCCATGTCGCCTTTTCCGACCACAATGCGACAGGCACGCACGGGACCAGACACATAACAATGGGAGGCTGCCATGTGAGATTAGCTCAAAGCTCTAGATGACCATGCTCTATATGAGGTAAGGCTGCACACCGGAACGGAACCGCGGTTCTTAGAATGGAACCGGATCCGCGGTTCCGGTTCCAGCTCAGAACCAGAACCGCGGTTCCTCACGGAACCGCGGTTCAAGTCACGGTTCCACAGAATTTCTTCTCAAACATGAAGCATTATTGGCTACCAATACCATGTTTTTTTTCCAAAAAGACAAGGATAAAGACCTTCCGCACTCCTGAATTGTATGTGGGCAATTGATTTGAGTGCTCTCATGGCCTCAAAGGGTGCCACATCAGCAAAAATAGCCTAAAACCTCCCCCCTCCCCACTCATTATCCCCTCCATAGACCTGGGCTCAGGAACCGCGGTTCCTGGACGGTTCCAGAATCTTGGAACCGGAACCGCGGTTCCGGTTCCAGAACCGGAACCGCGGTTCTAGAACCGCGGTTCCTGGAACCTGTGTGCACCCTTAATATGAGGTGGTCAATCTGCCGCACGGTCGTAAGGCCATCGACGCCCGTTAGGTCTTCCGTCGGAAGTACCAACCCAACGGTACACTTGAAAAGTGCAGGGCACGTCTCACCGCACAGTGGATCCTTCCCTCTTCGTCACACCTTGGTCTCCATCGTTTGCTGCCATCCTCGTCTACGTCAATGACTTGGTGATCGCCTCCCCGAGTCAAGAGGCAGTTTCATATGTGAGGACTCTGCGTACAAGATGAAAGACTTGGGTCCAGCACGTGTCTTTCTTGGCATGGAGGTTGAGCGAGATTGTGCTCATCGCGTGGTTCACGTTCACCAGGCAGCATACGTCAGGAGCCTGAGGGAGCGCTTTGCCGCCTTGCTTGAGGCCATGCCTATGGAATCAACACCGATGACGCCTGCTGGGCAGAGGCTGCTGAAAACTATGGATGTACCAAAGCTAGGGGATCCGGTGGATGTCAAAGACTATCTACGAGTCATGGAATCCCTCATGTATTGGCTACCACCGCCAAAGCAGACGTTGCCTTTGTTGTGAACTTCCTTGCTTAGTTCTCCTAGTGCCTGAGAGCACGCCATATGGAGGCAGCTTTGCGCGTCGTGAGGTATGCACTTTCTACCACGCGAGTGGGCCTGTGCGACTGGGCACAACCGTCGGTGGTCATCGATGGCTGCACTGACAGTCATTGGGCGCATGATGCTGATGCTCGCAGTCGTAGTGGCTATGTCTTTCTTATCGGTGGGACAACCATCTCATGGAAAAGTGGCAAGCAGGGTTGTGTCGCACGTAGCTCTTGTGAGGCCGAACATGTTGCACTCGGTGCACGCACCTGTGGTAGCATTTAGATGTGTTCCTTTATGCAGCAATTGCGTGTTCCCATCCGTTGCATCACTTTGCGCTGTGAGAATCAAAGCACAAAATCTATTGCTCAGGATGATGGAATGCATCATACTCGCACAAAGCATGTTAATGTGGAACACCATTTTTTCCGTGAGCATGTGGCTGCAGGCAACGTCCAAAATGTCTGGGTTGACACCCAATAGGAGCGAGCTGACTTCTTCATGAAGGCACTTAGAAGTAATGCGTTCAAGACTGCAGTTCACTTCGTTGGGTCTCTGTGTTCCCGTGATGCTCCTGGTCGACGTGTCATGCCAATGCTTGTGTACAGCCCAGTCTCGTGTCACGTCTCAGGACAACTGTGTAGTGTTGTGAATGTCCAAGTTTGTGTTGGCTGTGGGTCATGGGGGAGTGTTGTGTCTGACAGTACCATGTGGTGACCTCTGGCCTCGCTGCACAATCACCTCACTAATTTTTGTTCTTTTATGCCTCATGGCCACTGCTATGGCTTAGCGGACAGGTTGGGCATGCACTGTTCCCTTGGAGTAAGTCCTCCAAACCTTGTTGATGGTGCAATTCCAAGCACGACACCAGAAGTGTAGCACAATGGATAGCATGTTGGACTTAGGGACAACAGGTCATGCGATCAAGCCTTGATGTGTGCAGGAATGTTTTTGACCTTCTTGCATAGGGGAAGTTTCCCAAAAACATCTCCATGCATGAGGAGGATGTGCCACTTGGCAGTCAGTGGATGCGCCAATTGGCAAGCTAGTGAGGTGGTGTGAACTCGCCACCCCCAAAAAATGCCACTACCCACACACCTCATAAGCCAGGCCTAGGACTATATGTACCAGGCTCATTCCTCATTCAAATTACACAATCTGGCCTTAGATGCTCCCCACCAAGCTGTCCAACTAAGGAATAGTATAAAGAAGACACTGGTTGGTCTAAGCCCTAGGAATTATTCTCTAACTAGCACCTCACGTGAAAGTGACCAAGTGTTAAGTGGACACAGTTGCTAGCAAGTGATTGCCTAGGAGCTACTCAGTGTGGAACCGTGATCCTGAGGGTGACATCTTCTCTGAGATGACATGCTAGGAGCGGACGGCAGGTGCTATTGTATCGGCCCTCTTTTCTAGTCCCCAGGCCGGTTGACAAAGGGTTATGGGCCCACACTGACCAATTGTAAGGCACGCTTTGCTCAACTTTGGTATGGTCTCTCCATGTGCGCACGTCAACTATATCAGCTCCACCAGCTCCATCTGCTTCATCAACTCCAATGGCTTGGTTTACACTCAGCACGCAAGGACCAAGGACAAGCTCTGCCCTTGGAGTCACAACCCTTGGTTCCCAACGAGGACAAGTTCTGCCCTTGGAGGCAAGACCCCGGATGTACTGGTGTGAATGGTCTTCTTTGACTGGAGGTAGACATCTGCTGGAGGGGTAAGCAACGGAACACCACCTTTAAGCCGGTAGTAGACATCAGCTAACATCAGCCTACATTGGCCTCAACGGAGCAGAGACGCAGATTGCAAAGAAGGGCTGCGAAAATGGCTGGCCCATCAGGAACAGTGGGGGCTGCCGCAGGGTAGTCCTCAAAACGCAATAGAGACTGCAGCAAGGCAGTCCTCAAACTCAATAGTGGCTACCACAGGGCAGACCACAGTAGCAACCGTGATTGCCACCGCAATGCCGCAAGGTCTTGGATCTTTGGGAGGAATCCCTGTGTTCAAGGGGAATGACTTCGCGCTCTGGAGATGGCAGTTCGAACTGACAATGAAAGTGCGTGGATTCATCAAGCTCCTGAAAGGAGAAGAGCAGGTTCCCGCGGAAGGCTCATCAGAAAATGAGACATGGACTGAACAAAATGATATTGTCATGTCACTCCTCAGCAACGAGGTGTCCAAAACGTATGTTCCTGTCATTACAAGGTGCACATTGGCTTTGGATGCTTATGCCAAGATCAAGCGTGTGCACCAATCCACCTCCCTCGAAAAAAGATTATTCATCCTACAACGGCTAATCAGCATGCGGGTGAATGAGGGTGAATCAATCCCCGACTTCCTACAAAAGTTTGAAGGAGTCCTTGGTGAGGCTCGCCAGATGAACTTGGACGTTGACAAAAACATGCAAGCCATGATAGTCCTCATGGCGCTACCGGAGAGCTGGAGCCCAATGATCACTATCATGGGCGGTTTGAAGGAGGACGACCCGACGTACGCGGCAGTGTCCAAGTACGTGAGGAACAAGGCCATGCTCCGTAGCAGAAGTGAGGATAACTTCTCAGCCTATGCCGCACGCTACGGTGGCCGCGGAAGCAAAGAGTCAGCCTCTGGTCAGAAAGCTGGCAGAGGAAGCGGTGGCGGTGGAGGCAAAAATGGCGGCAAGGCTCCCAAGTGACAGGACAACTGCCGCAAATTCGGCAAACCTGGGCACTGGGCAAGAGAGTGCAGGACGCCAAAGAAGGAAGAAGGTGGAAGCGGTGGGAACAAAGGCAGCAAAAAGGGTGGCAAAGAAGCCACCAACATGATGGCACAGAGCAGGCCTCCAACAAAAGGAGTGGAGCTGCTCAGGCTAGGAGCCTTTGGGCGCGACTCCTACACCGACCATCACTCTAGCAACGACCAGGCTGGATTTGTCTCCATTAGCCCCACCGAGCGGCGGTTCAGATTTGCAAACGGTAGCGTTGTGAATGCAAAGGGCGTGGGAGACAAGATGGTGAGAATCAGACTCAATGGTGCAAAGAAGGATCTACGGATACGTGACGTGGTCTACATACCCTCGTTTGCAAACCTCCTGTCCGTGTAGAAAACAACGGACAATGACATGACTCTGGTGTTCACGTAGAAAAAGGCAGTCATCCTCAAGAACGAAGACAAAAGGGTCCTCTACGCCAACAAAGACCTCGTAGCACTGGTTCCACGGGTCGACGGGATCTGCGCGTTGTAGACAACCGCGACAGATAGCTCTGAAGATGAGGGTCATGCAGGTGTGGCAGAGGCAGTGGTCTCCGTACCAACGCATGAGAACACACCAACGGCAGCCCAAAATGTGCCCTCTACCACCAAGGACGAAGATGCTAAGTTGTGGCATAGACGCTTTGGGCACGTTGCAAAGAGCACCCTCCAAGTCACACAACAACAGCAGCTTCTCCACGCCATGCACGGGTGCACGAAGGATTCGACTCGGTGTGGTCACTTGTGTGAACCCCGCCTCCAAGGCAAGACCAAGAGTAAGCGCTTTGAGCGCAACGGTCACCGCGTAGAAGCAGCCCTTGACCTGATTCACACTGACGTGTGCGGCCCCTTTCGCACGGCGTCAAATGGTGGGAGCAAGTACTTTCTGACCTTCGTCGACGATCACAACCGCAAAGTGTGGATCTACTTCCTCAAAACCAAGGGAGAGGTCAGAGAAGTTGCAGGAGTTTGTGGCCCTGGTGGAGCAACAGAGTGGAAAGAAGGTGAAGGCAATGTGAAGTGACAATGGCGGAGAGTATGAAACATGCAAGGGCTGGTTGCGGCAACACGGGATCAACCACCAGCCCACAACTCCCTACATACCACAAAGCAATGGTGTGGCCGAGACGATGAATCAGACCATCCTTGGCATGGTGCGCAACATGCTCTTTGATGCAAAACTCCCACGGCGCTTCTGGGAAGAAGTGGCAAGAACGGTGTGCTACATTATCAACCTAACTGCTGCGGCTGCACTAGGCAGGCAAGACAAGAAAAAGTGTAAGCAACAGATAAGGCCACAAGAAGTATGGTCAGGGAAGAAGCCAGACGCATCACACCTCAAAGTCTTCGGCTGCACCGCATGGGCAAAATTCCAGGTGGGAGATGGTAGCGGCAAGCTGGATGCAAGAGCACGGAAGTACGTGATCATGGGCCTATGAGATAGCCCACAAGACCTACTGCTTGTGGGACATGGTAGTAAGAAGACTCAGCACCAGCCGGGACGTTACCTTTGACGAGAGGAAACCAGGCAATGAAGAGATTCTTGGTCCCACACAAGCTCTGAAACAAGGAGAGTGGTTGGTGCTCCTGGAGTCAGGAGACCAAGCTCCCAAAAACTTGCAAGTTTTGATAGTGCGGCAAGCCGTGGAGAAGAGTGGAGTGGCAGGGAGAGCGGCTGCACAGGCTAATGCAGCAGCAAGCTCTGACACAGATTCGGAGACGTCCGAGGCCTCTGAGACCAGCTCGAAGGCCAGTGGCTCTTCACAAGAGGAAAAGTTAACTTCAGGGCAGCCAACAGTACAAGAGCAACAGCAACGCAAAGATGAGGCACCAACAATGAAGCATCGCAATAAACGGCTGAGAAAAAAAAGCCAAAGTATGACGCTGACACTGACAGCTGGACTAGATTGAGCTGGTCATGTTTGGCTCAAGGAGAGCTGCTCATTGTGCCTGAGGCGCTGGCAAGGCTGAATGCGGCCAAGTGGAAGGAGGCGGTGGACAGCGAGCTTGCGTCCATCGAAGAAAATGGCACACGGGTGCTGGTGGACAGACCCGCTAACGTTCACGTGGTGGGCTCAAAGTGGGTGTGCCTTGCACCCAAACACTTTCATGTGTGCCACACTTGGCTTGCGCCCGCTCCAAACCTATTGCAGCGTCTTCTAACTGCTCTTCCCCTTCAGCACTGTTGTAGGAGTGAGATTGATGGTGTTGCTCACCGTACGCATAGCTTCCACCCAGAAGCTTTGTGGCAATTCCACATCCACCAACATGGTCCTTACCATTTTTAGCAGCGTCTAGTTCGTCCGCTCCGCCACGCCATTTGGCTGAGGCGAATACAGCGTAGTTTGTTCCCATTCTATGTCCTGCTGCCTCAGCTACCTGCTAGAGCCCACATACTATATGCCATTGTCGCTGCGTAGCGCTCTGACCTTCTGGTCAGTCTTCCCACCGCGGCAACATACTCCTTCAGCCGGTCCAAGACCTCGCCTTTCCGCTTCATGAAGTACACGTAAATTCTTCTGCTGTAGTCATCAATGAAGGTGACAAAGTAACACGTGCTGCTCTTTGATGCCGTCTTGAATGGTCCACACACGTCGCTGTGCACGACCTCCAGCAGGTCCAAGATGTGATTCACGTTCTTGATCAACGGTTTGCACTGTGCCTTGCCCAAGGTGCAAGGCTCACACCTTTTGTGTTTTGCTGCATCTGTCGCCTCTTCCACATCGTCGATGACGAGGCCGCGTACCAGCTTGCGCTTCACCATCTCCCTCACGACTGTGAGTGAGAAATGCCCCAGTCGTCAATGCCAGAGCTCCAGATTAGCTCCCACTCCTTTAGCCACGTTGACGGTGCGTTCTTGCAATTGTGCTGAGTCTGTCGCCCCGGGGATCACCTTGGTCTCCACAATGTAGAGGCCTCCCTCACCCTTAGCCTCCAGCATGGGCTTGCCACCATCGTCCTTCTGCACGACTGCCCGTCTTCTCTTGAAGAGCACCTCATACCCCTTGTCAGCCAGGCGAATGACACCTAGAATATCAACCAAGCCGGGTACGTACTGCACTTCCTTCATAACGTGCTACACCCGCTTCCCACCAACCACCACCTCCATGTCCACGTCTCCTTGGCCAGTCGCCGGCTCGACCTTGTCGTTCGTGACCACCATGGATTTGCTAGACTTGTAGTTGATGAATCTGAACTTCTCGACCTGGGTATGCTCCTCCGCTCCGAAGTCAAGGGATCGCCAGTTGGCCTTCTTGAGGTAGTGTTTTGAGTGTTGTTCAGGTGTCCTTGTCTTTGGTGTCTTTGCCACCGGCCTTTGCCTCCTCGGTGCACTCACGGGCCCAGTGGCCCTCCTTGCCGCAATTTTGGCACGCACCCTTCTTAGCGCCCTTCTTGTCCGCCGCCTCCCTTGGCCCCGCTTCTGCCACCACGCGTTTTGGTGACAAGGACCGATGAGGACGATGAGGACTCCTCGCAGCTCCGTTGTTGTGCCTTGTTGCAGATGTACGCTGCGACTGCGCCATAGGTGAGCTTGCCCTCTGCCCATCCTCCCAAGAGTGTGATGAGAGGGCTCCAACCGTTAGGAAGGGCCACAAGGAGGGCCATCGCTTGTAGTTGCGTGTCGATCTTCCACCCCATGTCGTTGTATTGTGAAGCGAGTAACTCGATCTGCTGCATGGCGGTGATGACATCATCTCCCTCCTCTATTCTCACCGTCATGAGTTGCTATATTGTGAAGATTTTGTTTGCTAGCAACTTGGATTGGTTGATGGCACAGAGTTTTTTGCCAAGCCTCAGCTACCAGCTTGCAACCCTGGAAGTAGCCCCACTGCAACTCGGCCGTCCTAGACACCAGCAGCATGAGCGCCTTGGTGTTCTTCTTATGTACAAAGGCCTTCTTCTGTGCTTCCGTCGCTGTCGCTTCGTTGAGGACTTCCGTTCCCTTCATGATCTCCAGCGGGCCCTTATGCACAAGGTGCAGCTCAAAGTGCCACCTCCATAGCCCGTAACCAGGGCCACCTGCATACTTCTGGATGGGTTGCATCTCCTTCTACACCATTTGCGCAATCTTCAACTCTGGGACCTCAGAGCTTGATGTCGATGTTGTCGATGATGACGATCCCGTCCACCCAAAAGGCCGTGAGCGATTTGTAGACTGGTCAGGGCTGTGGGCCCATAACCCTTTGTCAGAAACTGGGATGCAGTTCCAACGTGGCCCGACGGGTCTTTTATGCTCACTGTTAAGTTTTGTTCATGTGGTTCTGATTCTAATCGTGAGCTTTCTGGTCGCCTCGTGTTATGTTTCTCGGAGTGGAAGACAGTTGCGAGAAATTTGCTTTTGCAAAGGGAATAACGTGATTTTACATTAGTTCTTTAACATGGACATGATTTAAACACTTGCAGGGTTATTCATGAGCTCTCTAACGCACCAAACTGTGCATGATTTAGTTCACCGTAGCTTCCGCTACATCAGCCAAAGCGCAGCACCCCAAACCAGCCGCTCAGTCGGCGACACACACCACGTCACCCGCCGAGGCACCTTCACACATCAAGGACTCATCAAAACGCCATTCTTGAGGCACAGATGTCCCTACACGTAGTGGCGGCGCCCCTCGCGCCTTTGGGGTCTGTTTCAAGAGTTTGGTGATGGGGATTGATGTGGGTCGAAACCTGTTGGCGGACCTCCAACCGTAGTTTTGATTAAGTTCCCGAGTAACAAACTGTACTACTGAGTTTCGGACTCGGAGCCAGGATTTTGGCTGTCCCTCAATAACAAAACTGCACAACTAAACCCGGCGGATCATCCACCGGAAGCCTCGGTAGTCCTTCCGGAACCAAATCCCCACATGGCATTTTGTTACTCGTTCCAGTCAATTATTCATCGGCAGTCGAACAACGGCCAGCTCCCAAAGCCGTCGTGCAGACCCTGACTTTGGAAGCGCATATCTCCCTCATTACTAGTCCGATTCCAGTGAAACAACTTCCACCGGATTCAACGACCTGTCAAATTTCAGGGGAAATTCTCCATTTGAGAATCCAAGAAATCCTTGAGTTGCCAGATCCAACGACGAGGAATTTCCTCTCTCTGGTGGCTCGCTGGCGCCTCCGGTCGCCGCACTTGGAAATGCAGAGGGGCAATCTTCAACATGAGTCGCGCCTTGTACCGCTCAACTGTGTCTCTGTGATTCAGCTTCCACAAATGTACCCATGTGGCGGCCACTGCTTTCGGTTCCAACGTTTGAAGACGCCATTCTATTGAGGTACGTAGGATGCAGTTGAATCAAGACAAACACCATGAGACTTTAGAAAGCAAGAGGTGGGACGAAAGAAGTCACCACCGTGGTCACTACAAAAGACACGCTAAGGAAAAAAACATGCATGTCGAGCCTAAGGAAGCCAGTGTTTGAGGAGATCAGTGACATCACTCTTGTGACAAAAGGCAAAGATCGAGTGGTAGCTAAGCCTGATACCCTTTTTTGGGGATCGCGAAACAGACTCGCGAGTCTGATTCCTTCCTTGCAAATTGTCTCGGACTCGGACCTTCTTCCTTGCGTGGACTCGCGAGTCCGAATCGCGAGCCTGGAGGGGGGGGGGGCTCAAAATTCTTGGACGTCCGGGTCGACCACTCCGAGGTTAATTCCATCACCGCGGACATCGTGGAGGGTTACAGCGACGGTTGGCATAAAAAACGCGTCATATGCCACTGTGGCATATGACACGGCTCCCTGTTCATGATGCATGCACAACAGGCAGGGGACACACATCGATGTGTGTCCACCATACACATCGGTGTGTTAGGCACACATCAATGTCGATGTGGCATTGCCACATCGACAATGTCCCTGTCTCGCTGCTAACAGCGAGGGAGATCGTCTGCTCTCTCTCACTGCCAACAGCGAGAGAGCTCGTTGGCTCTCTCTCAGTGCCGACAGCAAGAGAGCTCGTTGGCCCTCTCTCACTGCCGACATCGAGAGAGCTCGTCGGCTCTCTCTCGCTGCCGACAGCGAGAGAGCTCGTCGGCGCTCTTTCGCTGCCGACAGCAAGAGGGGGGCTCTCAGACGCATAGGCATGGCGTCGCAGACGAGTGGCCCGGGCAGTGGAGCTTTGACACCGGCCGCACCTGATGCCACTGCCGCTACCGCACCCGCTGCTACTGCCGCTGGCACTGAAGCTTCCACGGCCGCTGCCACTGGCGCTACCTCCGCTGTTGCTCCTGTGGTTAAGCCAGACCGACGCAAGCAGAAGCAGAACCCATCTATAGTGTGGCAGGTTTTCACAGTGTGCGTCATCGATGGGGAACACCGCGCGCGTTGCAACTTATGTCCTCCCAGTGGGGGGACTAAGTGGACGTACACGTTTGGCGACGGACAGACATCGAGGATGTGGAAGCATCTACGCGCGATGCACCAGGCCAAGTGGAAGGAGCTGAAGTCCTTGGAGGCGACGCAGAAGCTGCTGGCTGCGACGATTGGTGCTGTTCAAACTGCAGACACGATTGATGGCTCCAACTCACTGCTGGCAAGGGGAGTGTCGGGTGTGGGAGTGGCATTCAACAGAAAATATTTGCAGATGTGTGTGTGGAAGCATGTGGTGGACAAGGTGATCAGCTTTGCATCCATCGAGTCGCTGTGGCTGAAGCGCGCATTTCTGCACTGCAACCCCTTCGCCGTGCTGCCTGGCCGCCTCACTCTCAGCAAGCAGATTAGGCTAGGTGCTGCTACTTTCCGTCGTCGCCTTGCAAAAATGTTCCAGTCGGTGTACTCCGGTGTGTCGTTCACAACGGACGGGTGGCAGTCCGACGCCAACGTGAAGTACCTAGGCGTCACTGTCCACTGGATTCAGGCTTGGAAGATGCAGAGTGTGGCTTTGGCGTTTCCCCACGTTTCCGATGCAGCCACGGCCGAGAATGTCTACGGCCTCTTCAGTGGGGTGGTGAGGGACTGGGGACTGTCGGAGAAGTTCTATGCACTCACCGTTGACAACGACACAGTCAACAACTCCATGGTAGACAACTACATCCTCACAAACCACCCCACCTTCTCCAAAGATGGCCACATTTGTTGCATGGGGCACAGAATGAACATTGCTGTGCAAGATCTGCTGAAGAGTGACAACTTGCGGGCACACCTTGCAACAACGCGCGACATCGTGAACTATGTTGTGAAGTCCGCCAAGCGTGAGGAGAGCCTCATGGCAACGGCGGCCGAGTGCGGCGTCACATACCTGTTACTGCATGCTGACACCCCAATGCGGTGGAACTCCACCCTCGACATGTGCCATAGGGTGGTGCACCTCAAGGAGCCACTAGACATCTGGCTGAAGGCAAAGGCACCGCATCTGCTGCCATCGGAGGCTGATTGGGAGCTGATGGGCCTCGTGGTGGCAGTCTTGAAGCCGTTCACGGCCTTCACCGAAGACATCAACGGCCAGGCTTACCCCACCATCAGCCTGGTGCTCCCCTTCTTCAGCTTGCTGCTTGCAAAGATCCACGCACGGCTGGTGAAGGCTGGAGCCGCGGAGAAGAAGCAGAAGAACAAGGCACTGCTGGACACAACTGACCAGCTTTTGCTGGAGATGAAGGACGGCTTCAAAGCAGTTCAAGACAAGGTGGGAAAGTCCAGGCTGTGGGGGAGGGGGGGGGGAGGAGGGGGGGGGGCTGCACCATGCCAATCTGTTTACATTGTGTTGTGTACAGGTTTGGATGCAAAATGCAGTGCACACAGTTGCATTGTGTGCTATACAAACAGGAGGAGGGGGGGGGGGGGGCTGTTCCATGCAAATCTGTTGACATTATGTTGCGTGCAGGTTTGGATGCAAAATGCAATGCACACAGTTGTATCTTGTGCCATGCAAACAGGAGGAGGGGGGGCAGGGGGGGGGGCTACACCATGCAAATCTATTTACCTGTTGTGTTAACTCACGGATCGAGAAGTACGTGAAGAAGTGCAACATGCGACATGTCGTGGCAACATTTGTGGGTCCCGGTTTCCGTCTGTGCTTCTTTGACCGCGTACACAAGCTGATGGGAATAAAGTCTGTAGTTGAGCTGGAGGTACGCATTGTGGAGGAGCTGAGGCCCTATTTCGCACACGCACAGGAGAACAAGGAGCGGGCTGCAGTAGCAGCAGCTGAAGCTACAGAAGAAGCTACAACTGCAGCAGAAGCGGATGATGAGGCCGACGATGACGATTTCCCCGTTGCCTCAACTGAAGCGAGTGCAGCCCGAGGCCCGAGTACCACAATAGTAACTGGTCGCAGCAGCAGCTCAGGTGTCCGTGGTAGCACCAGCTCAACTCCAGCATCAAGCAGCACACGCCCTCTGCGCAGTGCCTCTGATGGGAGCAGGGCAAGGCGCCGTTTGGATAAGCGCCCAAAGAAGAGCATGGTCGACGTGGCGCTCGAGGACGCACTCGACGCCCTCTTTGAGGAGCCCGAGTCTGAACCCACAGAGGTGGCTCTAGACTCTTTGGAGCAAGAGATCAAGGAGTACAAGAAGTTCGCACGGGACGAGAGAAAGTGCAATGTCTTTCACTTTTACAAGGAACACCAAAGCAAGTATCCAACGCTTGCTTTGGTGGTCCTTGACCTCTTTGCTGTGCTTGCTACCTCCACCCCTTGCGAGCGCATGTTCTCTTTGGGTGGAAGCGTTGTGACAGACATGTGGCACAGCCTGTCAAATGCCACTGTGCAGGATCTCCTCTGCCTGAAGACGTGGATCAACGACCCTGCTCTGGTGGACTTCCCAGTCGCACCAAATGGCACAGTCGCAACCGAGCTGCTGCGGGAGGAGCGGACGGCCAGGCTGTGGAGAAGGGAGGTTCAAAGGGTGGTGTCGCAGGTCAGGAAGGGCCTCTTGCAAGCAGCAACACTCCCAGATTCAGATGACGACGTTGAGAGTGTGCCAGATGCCACGGATGCATCCGCTGACGAGGAAGAGGAGGATGAGGAGGATGAGGAGGAGGATGAGGAGGCAGCTGAGGAAGAGGAAGGAGAAGGAGAGGGAGACGATGGTGATGATGATGAAGATGTCATGGAAATTGGTTAGGTTGACATGTCGTAGTCTCGCATGCCATGCTTTCTGAGTACATCTTTGCAAGTGTGCACAGTACATTCCTTGGCAAACATCCTGTTGCATTCTTCATGATATGCTAATCACTTCCTTTGTCCCGTGCTGTGGCATTCTGAAGACTTTGGATCATTGAATGCCAATGTGAAATTCTGCACAACACTGCTTGGGGAAAAGAGAAATATGAAAGTAGGTATTGGTCCACATTGAATGGAACTTAGAATCATTGAATGTCAATGTACAAATTTGCATGTGCAATGGTGAAATATACAACTCATGAGGCTTACTCAAGGTGGGTTGGCTGTAGATTTGTCCACCATACAACAAAGTTCATGCAATGTCAGTTGCAACATCTGGACTCGGGTACCTGGACTCGACAGTCCAGCAAAAAACAAACTCGCGATGTCGTACATGTAGACTTGCGAGTAGGCAGGACATAAACTCGTGAGTCTACAAAACACGGACTCGCAAGCCTGAACACCGAAGAATTGCGAGTCCAAGACTCGCGATTCTTTTGGCTCGACTCACGACTCCGAGTCCGTCTCCTTCAGGGGATTGCAAGTCTGAGTCCAAGGGTAAACTCGCGAGTCTGGACTCGGTATCACCCTTAGTGGTAGCATGCGAAGTCATCAGTCAAGCAAAGGACGTAACGACCAAGGCCACCAAGGAAATCATGAGGCAGAGGACCCATGACATCATCATGCATGAGATCAAGGGGATGAGAGGTAGAGGAATCACTCTCTGTAAAAGGAGAATGACTCATCTTGCCACTGGTATAGTCGAGGCACATACAAGAGCACGGAGGCACAAACGTGGAAGGGTGAAGGCCGATATTAGGACAAAAGCGTAAGAGCCGCTAAATGGTAGTAGTGTGAATATGACAAAGGTGGTGGTGCAAAGGTGGTGGACACCACCATCTTTGTCACATTCACACTACTACCATTTAGCGGTCCATATGTGCAGGAGACAAGGAGGGTACAACGTGCACAAGAGTAGCGGTAGTAGAAGACGTGGACAAAGACAGAGGGACGCGGTAGAGGCAATCACAACGTATACCACAAAGAACAACACGGCTGGAGGAGCGAAGGGCGATGGTACAAATGCCACGGCTAGACGAGAAGTCCATGCCCTAATCACCAAGTGTAGTCAACGAGAGGAGACTGACCTTGAGGCCACACAACATACAGCACACCAGGGAGGAACAGGGTCCCACCCGGTCCCACAAAACAAATGACACCGACACCTTGGACCGGCAGTAACTGACCAGAACCGGTGCGAATAAAACGAATGGAACTAAAAGGGCCAATAGAGACAAAAGATAAACGAGAGGAGGTCATGTTATGAGGGGCACCGGAATCAATGATCCAGAAGCTAGAGGAAACACGAGTGGACGAGAGGACAAGGCAGACAACAAATCTCCCAGAAAGAGATTCGGGAGACGTGCCACCAAGACGAGTGGGGAACGTGTGAGACTGCCAATCCTCAATCCACAAACGATCATTAGGCAAGGGCCCTGCACACACCCAGAGGATGCACCACAAATGATGGTATTTGATTCACAGACAGACCGGTTACCCACACTCTCACCTCCGTGAGAACAAAGTTGGAGAAGCTCACTAAGACGATGCTGAAGGACGTGCTCCTCATCACAACGGTCGGAAGAGTAGTCAGAGGAGCATCATTGGAGAAGTGGCCGTCTTCTATGGGTAAAAAGGGGATGGAGTAGTGAACCAAGGGAGGTCCATAGTAGGGAGGTCCGGAGGGAGGCGATATCTAGCCCCATGGAATGGAGTGAGGCGTCGGATGTTGGAGAGGGGCAAGAGTGGTGGTAAGAACAAAGGCAAAGATGGGGCAGAAGAGGGTGATGGAGATATCACAACAATTGTGGCAGTTGAGGAGGTAACACCACTTTGGGCCCAGTGAGCTCGCATGGGAGAAGCCAAATGAGCGTCATTACGAGGCGCTGGGCACTTGAGAACAGAATGACCAGTAGCTACACAATTCCAGGAGGTGACCTTTGCAAGAGATATAGCCTCAATGGAGGACCTGCCACCGCGTTCACACCCTTGCCACCATGACCACCTCCATGGCCAGACCCGCCACCTCCGCCACGTGAAGAAGCCCGAGTGGTGTGAGCCACTACGGTGGATGGAGAAGAGGGGGTGGAGGCAGCAGTAGCAAAGGAGGAGGATGAGGCAGTTGTGACTCTAGCAAGAGCTGTAAGATGCAGACACTTGTTCTATAGGTTGCTCCACAATCTTTCTACCGGGCTAGAAGGAGGACCCGGGCAAGTGCAGCTCCAAACAAGGTGGATGAGGTGGAGTTGGGAGGAGCAGTGGGACAAATAGTAGAAAGAGCAGAAGCAGTCTTTTCAGCAGGCAGGATAGCCTAAAGAGCTCGAACAACTCACAAATACTCTATGACTAGGTTTGCCATAGTTGTAGCCAGTTCTTGTTTTGCATTTAGTCCATGTTGTAGTTCTTCCTCTACTTTGCTGCGAGCTGCCTGTGCCTTGCTGAGGGCAGCTTGCAAAACCTCCATAGTTTCTTTTGGTCCTGGCATGATGAACGAGTGGGATGAGATGAAGGAGTAGAATTAGAGGACAAGAGAATGGAGGGAGAGAGGAGAGGAATGTGCTCACTAGAATAGCGGTGTAGGAGCAGTGCAAAGAGGGGCAGCACCACCGCGGCTGCGGAGGAGAAAGGAATAGCCACCCATGCAGCGATGCCCATCGTCAGGCAGAGAAGGCCGGTGACCGTGGCTCATGTAAGTACTGCTGATACTGACACAAATAACACACTTGTTATAAAGTGGTGCGTGAGATCACGGGGTGCCCCCATGGGGGTGAGGACTACTGCTATAGTGGATGCCTCAATGGAGACGACGGCGCTTGCAGTTGCATCAGTGGTGGAGGATGCACCTATGGCAACAATTGCAGTTGCTGCCATGACCTGCGTGGCGATGTTGGCGGCAGTGGCAGTGAGTAGAGTAAGGGACGCTACTACATGTGCGTAGGCCACAAAAACTCTGCCCACCGCAGTCTGTGTTGGCACTCTGCAAGCACGTGCCGTGGCTGAGAAGGTGGAGGTGGCACCTGCTGTAGTGTCAAGAATGGCACCGGCTAGACTGATGGAGTAGGTGTGGATGGGAAGAGAAAGAACCATGCTGGGTACCTCATGTGCTTTGAATGGCTCAATAATGTTAACTATAGCGGGGTCTGGAGTAGGGTTGGATGCCGATGCAGGAGTGGAGGTAGGAGTTCCCTCGGGGGGTTGTATGCTGGAGAGACAAGGTGGTGACAGCGTGAGATTGTCCACCATGTAAGCCTGGTGATCAGTATCCCGTTCAGCTGCTTCAGCTGCAGTGGCAAGGTTCTCACGACAGTAAGAGCTGACTCGCATGAAAAACCTGCGTGGGATGTTGTCTCTGGTGTGCGTGGCCTCGTTAAGCACCTACGGGTCCTCCTACCTAGCCTGCTCAGTGCAGTGGGTGTTGAAAAATTGCCCCTCCGCATGCCCAAGTGCGGCGCCGGGAGGCGCCGACGAGCCGCCAGAAAGTGCAAATTCCGCTCCGGCGGATCTGGCGACTCGACAATTGCTTGGATCCTAAAATGGAGGATTGCCCCGTAAATTTGACGAGTCGCTGAATCCGGTGGAAGTTGTTTCGCCGGAATCGGACAAGTATCGAGGGAGATATGGCCTTCCAAAGTTGGGGTGTGTGCAGCGGCTCTGGGAGCCGGCTGCGACTCGAAATCCGGTCGATAATCGACCGGATCGAGTAACAAAATTACCATGTGGAGAAAATGCTCCGATAGGCCTGCCGAGGCGTCCGGTGGATGATCCGCCTGATCAGGTGGATCATCCACCGGATCCAGTAGTGCAGGTTGTTACTGAGGGACTTAGCCAAAATCTTGGCTCGACGTCCGAAACTCAGTAGTACGTTTTGTTACTCGGGGACTTNGTGCGTGGAAACAGTGCAGGGGACCCCTACACCACGTGCAAGTGGACCTGCGCCTTGGGGAAGGCGCTTCGCACGTGAAGGAAGGCGCCACGGCGTGTGCGCGCCATGGAGGCGTTAGGCGTTTCTGTGGTGGGTGAGACCTGCGCTTTGGCAAGCATAACTTGGGCTACGCTTGGCCGAATTGGGCGCCGTTTGGTGCGTTGCAAAGCTCATGACTAGCCCTATAAATGTTGTGATCATGTCTATGTTCAAAATATAACGCAAAACGACGCTATTCCCTTCGCAAACTGACTGTCTTGAAATTCCTACTCACATAGCGTGAGGCGACCAGAAAGCTCACGCTTAGTCTCAGATTCGCCCAAAACAGTAGACGTGATCCACGAGAGTCTATCAGACCAACGTTGGGGCCGCACCACGCGGCTCTCTCATGCTGACAAAGGGTTATGGGCCCACACGTCTGAAAGCCTCCAACATTCACGTCTTCCGCAGCGCACGGGATCGTCATTTTGGACGTCGCCGTGAAGTTCTGAGAACTCGTCGGAGTAGCAACTGCGCACATGGCGCAAAAGGAGACGCAGCCCATTCAGAAGTATGCGGGCGGCCCGGGCTTCGGGCTATGGAGGTGGCAGTTCGAACTGCACCTCTCGCATAAGGGGCTGCTGGATGTCATGTTGGGAAAGGAGGTGCTCACAGAGGCGACTGCTACGGACGCGGAGAAGCAGGCCTTCGAAAAGAAGAACACGGAGGCGCTCATGCTCCTGGTGTCCGGGACGGCCGAGTCG
>SZWC01009450.1:68662-98142 GCA_023375785.1 Penium margaritaceum
GCGCAGCAAGAAGCTCCATCAGATTGTCGCACTCTACGTGGACGATCTGATCTTGTGCTCCTCAGACCTGCCGAGCCTACAGCAGCTGAAAGAGCAGCTGAGCAGCAGGTTCCAGATGTCGGACATGGGGGAGCTGGAGTTCTACCTCGGGGTGAGCATTACGCGGAACCGGAGGGCGCGCACGCTTGAGCTGGGACAGGCCAAATACGTGGCCGAAGTGCTGAAGCGGTACGGCATGGAGGACTGCAAACCAGTATGCATTCCTGTCTCCACGACCTATGAACTGAGTGCGGCAATGGCGCCGCAAACAAAAGAAGAGCGGGAGGATATGGCAGGGGTGCCCTACCAATCGGCGGTGGGGAGCCTCATGTATGCCATGGTGGCGACTCGACCGGACCTGGCCTACGTGGTGGGCCAAGTGAGCAGGTACATGGCCGATCCAGGGCCACTACACTGGCAGGCGGTCAAGCGCATCCTCCGCTACCTGCAGGCGACGCGGCACGCGCGCCTGAGGTTCGACGGCAAAGGGCAGGCGGACCCTTTTGCGCCTGGTCTGCTACACGGATGCAGACTACGCTGGCGATGTGGACAAGCGGAAGTCCACATCTGGCTACGTGTTCTTCCTCGCTGGTGCAGCGGTCTCGTGGTGCAGCAGGAAGCAGGACTGCGTCGCCACCTCCACAGTGGAAGCGGAGTACATCGCGCTGGCCGAGGAGGTCAAGGAGGCGGTGTGGCTCCGTAGGTTGCTGGGGGAGCTGGGCGTGCTGCAGCAGGAGCCGACGGTGGTTCAAGAGGACAACACCGGCTCCATCTCGCTGACCAACAACCCGACGCAGCACAAGAGGACGAAGCACATCGACGTGCGTTACCATTACGCACGGGACATGGTCGAGAAGGGGCAGGTGGTGCTGCAGCACTGCAGCACGCACAACATGCTTGCGGATTGCTTGACCAAAGCGCAACCCGCGGGCCGGCACGCGATGAGCGTGGCCGGACTTGGGATGACCAGCTATGATGGGCTGGAGGGCGCAGCAGAAGATGAGTAAAAGCAAGCTGGAGCAGCGGGCATGGCAGGTGCAAGGGGGAGAATGTTGAAAAATTGCCCCTCCGCATGCCCAAGTGCGGTGCCGGGAGGCGCCGACGAGCCGCCAGAAAGTGCAAATTCCGCTCCGGCGGATCTGGCGACTCGACAATTGCTCGGATCCTAAAATGGAGGATTGCCCCGTAAATTTGACAAGTCGCTGAATCCGGTGGAAGTTGTTTCGCCGGAATCGGACAAGTATCGAGGGAGATATGGCCTTCCAAAGTTGGGGTGTGTGCAGCGGCTCTGGGAGCCGGCTGCGACTCGAAATCCGGTCGATAATCGACCGGATCGAGTAACAAAATTACCATGTGGAGAAAATGCTGCGATAGGCCTGCCGAGGCGTCCGGTGGATGATCCGCCTGATCAGGTGGATCATCCACCGGATCCAGTAGTGCAGGTTGTTACTGAGGGACTTAGCCAAAATCTTGGCTCGACGTCCGAAACTCAGTAGTACGTTTTGTTACTCGGGGACTTGGTCAAAATTCTGACTGCAGGTCCGCGGACAGGTTTCGAACCTCGTCACACCCCATCACCAAACTCGACCCAAAAGTGGGTACCGTGTGTGGAAACATTGCAGGGGACCCCTACACCACGTGCAAGTGGACCTGCGCCTTGGAGAAGGCGCTTCGCACGTGAAGGAAGGCGCCACGGCGTGTGCGCGCCATGGAGGCGTTAGGCGTTTCTGTGGTGGGTGAGACCTGCGCTTCGGCAAGCATAACTTGGGCTACGCTTGGCCGAATTGCGCGCCGTTTGGTGCGTTGCAAAGCTCATGACTAGCCCTATAAATGTTGTGATCATGTCTATGTTCAAAATATAACGCAAAACGACGTTATTCCCTTCGCAAACTGACTGTCTCGAAATTCCTACTCACATAGCGTGAGGCGACCAGAAAGCTCACGCTTAGTCTCAGATTCGCCCAAAACAGTAGACGTGATCCACGATAGTCTATCAGACCAACGTTGGGGCCGCACCACGCGGCTCTCTCACGCTGACAGTGGGCTGCGGTGCGCGGTGAGTCCAACTCATCGTCAGGGGACCGTTGAGGTGTGTTGAATCCAGCGTAGCAGACTCTCTGGTAGTAGACGTAGTAGAGAGGCGGTGCTCCCTTTGGCTGTTACCAAATGTTGCGGATGTTGTTGCTGCGTGCCCTCATGCTCGTGAGGTTGCTGCAAATTGAGACCACCGAGTGTTGAGGGAAAGCCAAGAGCAGGATAGAAAAGAGCTGCGCTCTGAGAGGTAAGAAAGTGCAAGACAGCAGAGTCAATCAGCATGGCTACAACGAACTATAGAGAGCAAATTGCGGTGCTGCATGACACTAGAAGTGTGACGTAGACAAATTTTGGAGGGCAACCAAGGAGAGACCAGTCATGAAACCTTCCATCTCTTTGTACCATATCCTTGGGGCCTGTTTCAGCCCATAGAGCGCTTTCACCAACTTGCACACCTTGCCCTTGGGAGCTTTGACTCCTTCAGGCACCTCCATCAGCACTTCCTTGCTAAGCTTCCCATGAAGAAAAGTTGTCATGACGTCCATCTGGTGTATCTCCAGGTTCATTGCTTCTGCAATGGCAAGGAGAGAGCAAATGGAGGCAAAGGTAACGATGGGCACGAACGTTTCATTGTACTCGGAGCCCAGGCATTGCGACAACCCCTTAGCCACTACCCTTGCCTTGAACTTGTCGATGCTGCCAACTTGCCTCTTCTTCACTTGGAGGACCGACTTGGATCCCACCATGTGGGCCTTGTCGGGCCTATCCACCAGCACCCACGTACCATTCTCGGCAATGGACACGAGCTCGATGTCCATTGCCTCCTTGCACTTGGCCGCATCTCAGCCATCCATCGCCTCCTCCACTGTGGATGGCTCTCCGTGAGCCATAGACGTCGAGCTAAGTCCAGTCCAATCGTCCTCATACCCCAAAGGTGCTTTCTTTGGTTGCAAACTGCGCCGAGGTGGTGGTGCGGCTTCTTGCTTTGGTGCCGGCGCTTCCACATGTGGTGGTTTGTCGTTGTCGTCATCGTCATCAGAAGAGTGGCCAGACTCCAAGTTAGACTCGGAAGCCTCGGACGCCTCAGTACCCACGTCCATATCAGATGCTACATCATCCTCCGAAGCTACTCTCCCATTCCCACCACCTGCTAGCAAAGCAAGCCAGTTTTCGGGTACTTGGTCTCCGGACTCAAGCAATACTATCCGTTCTCCTGCTTTGGGAGCGAGGATCGGATCCAGCAGCTCTCCCTTTCCAAGGGTGCGTTCGTCAGATACGACGTCGCGACTCCTCATGAGCTTGCCTGCTTCTTGGTCCTTAAGCCGATAGGCTTTGTGTGACGTGTTGTACCCAACCATGACACACTTCTTGGAACGTGCGTCAAGCTTGCCTCCACCTTCTCCCGACTAGATCTTCACCCACGCAGTTGATCCGAATACCTTCAGATGAGATGCGTTGGGTTATCTTCCCGACCATGCTTCCTGTGGGGTTTTCAGCTGCTTGTCCTACTCCTTTCCATGCTTTCTCAAGGCGGTTGCTGGTGTGAGGTTCAAGAGGTAGCAAACCGTTGTTGCCGATTCTGCCCAAAAGCGAGGTGGGAGCTTGGCGTCAAAGAGCATGCTTCGCACCATGTCGAGCATGGTCTGGTTCATCTTCTCAGCCACACCGTTGCTTTGAGGGTTGTACGGGATGGTTTGCTTGTGGCGGATGCCATGATGCTTGAACCAAGGCTTGCATGCCTCGCACTCACACTCGTTGTCAGTTCGGAGCGTCTTCACTTTCTTGGACGTTTGCCGGTCTACCATGGTGACAAACTTGAGGAGTTTCTCCTTGACCTTTCCCTTTGAATTGAGGAAATAGATCCACAACTTGTGGTTGTGGTCATCAATGAAGGTCAAGAAGTACTTGCGTCCTCTGTTAGATGGTGTGCGGAAGGGTCCACACACGTCACTGTGTATCAGTTCCAAGACATGCTCTGCTCGTTGACCATCTCTCCCAAACAGCTTCTTCTTTGCCTTCGCTTGGAGGTATGGTTCACACAATGTACACCCTTTGCCATGCTTCATGGTGCACCCTTCCATTCCGCAGACTATCTCTTGCTCCTGCATCTTCTATAGCGTGATGTTGGCCACATGGCCAAATCGATAGTGCCACATCTCAGCGTTAGTGTCCTTGGTTGATGTTGCGGCCGCAGCGGTCGCTGGCGTTGCATCCTTTGGCTCCGGTGTCACTGTTTTTGTGGCACATGTGAGTCCCTCATCCAAAGCCTTGGTTACTGTGGTTTGATGCACGCAGAGGCCGTCGACTCTTGGAACATGAAGCATGAGGTCGTCTTTGGTGTACAAAATTTGGATTTCCTCATTTTTTAGGCCCACGGCTTCCTTGTTGGTGAATACCGCTATCATGTTGTTGTTGGTGATTTGTGAGACAGACAACAAGTTGGCTGCAAAGGAGGGCATGCACACCACCTTTTGAAGATTGACCGCCTTCTCCGTACCATTCACGTTGAACGTGATTACCTTGTCCCCTTTGCCCATGGCTTGGAAAACGCCGTCGTTTGCACACTTGATGTGCATGTCAATTTTGGCCATGGAGACAAATCCACCCTTCTCTTTTGAGGAGAGGTGGTTGGTTCCCGAGTCAAGGGCAAATGTCGCGGGCCTAAGGAGCACTGCCCCCTTCATGGGAAACCCTCTAGCCATCATGTTGGTGAGCTCCTTCTTCTCCTTCCAACCTTTGTTCCTGCCTTCTTTCTTCGGACTACGGCAGTCCCTAGCCCAGTGCCCAGCCTTGCCACAGTATTGATTGTTGCCGGGCTTCTTGGAACTCTTTTTTGCCACCATTGCCTTTCCATCCACCTCCACCACCTCCGCTGTTGCCTTGATTGGAGTGAGAGCTTGCACCTTGTCCACCGAAGCGATAGGCATAGGCTGAGATGTTTGCTTCACTTCCACTGCGTTGCATGGACTCATTGCGGATGTGTTCGGCGACTGCCTCATATGTGAGATCTACCTCCTTCCAACCGCAAAAAACAGTGATAAAGGACTCCCGACTTTCCAGCAGCGCCATCAGAAGGATCATGGCACACATGTTGGAGTCGACATTCCATTCCATTTGCTGGACCACTTGCAGCACGTTGTGGAACAACTGCAAAAATGTGGGTATCGATTCTCCTTTGCTCATCCTCATCGACATGAACCGTTGGAGGATGAAGAGTTGGTTTGTTAGGGCATTTGAATGATGCACGCGTGAGAGTTTTGCGTAGGCCTCGGCAGCCGACGTGCATCCTGTGATGTGGAAGTGTTGAGTCTCATTGATGGACGTCACAAGTATGGCAAGGGCCATGTTGTTCTTCATCGTCCATGCTGTAAGGTAAGCCGCATGCGTCGTCATTGTTGCATCGGCGGGTGTTGTCTCGGTCCCTTTTAAGATGTAGAGGTAGCCATGCACGTTTATGAAAATCTCAAACTGCCATTTCCACAAGGGAAAACCTGTCCCTGGAGGTTGGACATACCCGCCTCAAGGCGGGCTTGAGTTGGATCTGCCATTTTTGGTCGTTGCTCATCTTCTCTGCTTTGCTGCTACTCTGCTTCGTTTAGGCCGATGAGGCTGATGAGGCTGCTGACTGCGACCGTTGTCAAAGGTGCAGTTGGTTTTGTTGTATACCCCTCCTGCCGATGATTGCCTAAGGCAATGGTGTTGTCGTAAGAGAACGGGATAGAGCTTAATCCCGTTGGGACTCGAGGGTCTCCAACATGGATAGAGCTGTTCCTCATCCCCTAGTCTGCCACGTGCGCGCACCCTACCTAAAGAAGCCGTGGAGCCGATGGAGCAGATGGAGCAGTCCGATGTATGTGCTCCTATTGTACATGTGCGCCCTATAAGACCACGCGCTAGTCGGTCTTGGAAGCGTGCCTTAGAACCAAAAGTGTGGACCCATAACCCTTTGTAAATGAGCCGGATAGCAACGGTATAGAAAATGGGTCCCGACATGGGAGGCCGCCAACCGCTCTTGGTATTGAAACCAAGATAACATATCACCTTCAAACAAGGGATCCACACTTTTGGTTTGTTTGGTTTGAAATCTCACAAAGTCCGCATGTTGGTCTTAAGTGTCTCCCTTTGGTTGGACACTCTGTGAGGATTCTCAAAGGCAAGAACTTTGAATGGATGCATGCAAGATACAGGCTTTTATACTTGGAGAGCTTTGCTAATGCTTTTTCTCGTAGTGGTTCCACAAAAGCCAATCTCAACCTATAGTCCTACTTGGCGCGTCCTTAGACCGCCAAGTGTGATCCTCAAGGCAGGCTCTAGTAAGCTTCCTAGAAGCTTGTTGCCCAAGTTTGGGCCACAAAGAAAATTGCAGCCATCGTGGGGTTTGAACCCATGCCCTATCGTGTGAAACTCCAATGCCTATTCCAGGTAGGCCACACAAATATGTTTCTCCTGTGATGATCCCCAATTGACATACCCATTATGGGCAGTGCATTCCTTGCCCATCTCAAAACAGACCAAGGGGACGTACTCCATAGAGTAGTGCTTGCCTTGTTTGTATGTACAGCTAGCCAGCTAGGAAGTGGACAAGGTGCATACCATTTCAACAGACGGTGTATGCTCACTCGAGCATCTACTCGGTGTGGGTGTACACTCACCAGTCTTACACTCTTGCCCCCCCTCAACTGGATTATTTGTCTCTTGTAACATGGCTTTGCATGTCAAGTGTTTACCACATCCATGGCATATGAGGCATTCTAGCTCTCACCCTCATGTGCACAGTAGCTTCCAAGTAACACACTAGTACCTACTAGTATCAGAGCGGTGAGAGAACCTTTCACTCCTTTGTTGATTCGTGGCCTGTGGGACTTGTCCCATCATCTATAAGCATAGTGTGACCTGTGTGTCGCAAAGTTCAGGAGGTCGTACTGCCTCCTACCTCCGTGGTTTTTCTGCACCAACACTAAGTGCCAGCTGCGGTGTCTATCGGCGATGTCTGCACTCACAACCGGCATCTACCGGCAGCGGCACGTAGCATGGCGGTGACCGTCTTGTGTTTGAATGTGTGTTTGTTCACGACCTCTCTCTCTAGGTAGCCCATAGCAAGCGCCCGTTTGAGTGACGCCAGCTTACATTTGCTCCAGTACCTTTGACTGCATCTCCAAATAGTCCGTCCTCCACGCTGGATTCTCCACCACTGGACAGTCCCCTTGACGACGAGCTAGACTCACCTCCCACAACAGCCTACCACTCTAAGCATGCTTGGTGGGAGGATTGGTGGGCGTCCAACGAGCCCTCGCACACCGGCGACGACAATACACCACTATGGTTTCGCATGCCGGATTATTCTCAGTGGCGTGGTGACCTCGCTAACGCAGCTGAGGCGGCGGAACGTGAAATCGACCACCAGATGTATGTTGCTGACAACCTCCTACCTTTTTCACCTCGTCCCTTAGGTACGCAACTTCCCGGGGGGACCCTACACCCACACCTGTGCCTGATTGCAACCCCACTCCCGGGCCTACTACAATTGACACCACCAAGCCATCCATATCACGTGAGGTACCTGGTGTGATTCTTGTCTTGCCTATCTACATCGGCCTTGCTAGCATGGCTGGGGCTATCATGGATGCTACAGCTGGTGGAGCCTCGACCTTCAAAGCCATGGCGCATGCCAATGGGGCGCAAACACAAACGGCGGTGGACAGAGCGGTTGAGGTACACGCCCATGTTGCCTTCTCCAAGTGAAAGTCGGTGTACAAGTTGGAAGTCTAAAGTCAAATATTGCCCATTGCTTTGCAAAGTCGGAAGTCGGTCATGTCATTTTAGCCATAAATGACTGGGATAGGCAATGCTTCACTGTGGAGAGACTGAAATGAGACCATTCTACCAAGAATTGCAACTTCACTGAATATAGGTGTTGTGCAATGTACCACTATGCTATCCATGCGTCCAGAAATACACTACATTTGTTCATGTTGTGCACTTCACCACTTTGCTGACATCATTCATTACTGAGGTGGGAAGAAATGAAAGATGCAAGTGAAACATGGAGATGGCAAGGAAACTTCATTTAAAGTGTAGGTTACACCATGGACAGTGTGACAAGTCAAGACAAGCATTTTATCTGAGTCACACAAGTTGAAGGAAGAAAACCTGGCCAAACAGATTTTCTGCTTAAGTCCTAGCCATGGCATGCCCTCTTGCTACGGCTTGGAAATGTTGCTTGATCTGTGGCAATAGCAGTAGCAGGTGCTAGTGCTAAAGCAGCTGCTGCTACTGCAGATGTAACTGGGCGTGTTGCAGCAGATTGAGGACGTGCACTTGGTGCATCCTGTGAGTAGGCTGTTACAGAAACAACAGCGAGGGTTCCTATTGTAGAAGTACGGATAGCAGCTCCTGCTGCACCACTTGCATCTTCTGCAAGTGGTGCTTCCAAGTCCTTGCGCTTCCTCACATCCCGTCGTAGAATCCTAGCAACTTCCTCCATGCTGGAGTCCCAGCTGCCTCTTCCTCCTCTTCATTCCCACCATCCCCACCGTCCTCACTCTCACCTTCATTGAGCTCTTCAATCTCCTCATTTAGCTCATCCTCTTCGTCTGTTTCAGAATCATCACCGTCCAAAACCCCTGCATCTTCCCCATAACCGCGTACAACATCATTGGTTTCTGCCCCTGCTGCCGCCTCTAGCTCATCTGCACTATCCTGAGCTCGTGCAATATCAAGGTCCCAAACATCTTCCTCATCTTGTGCCTCCAACTCCCCATCCACATCACTCCCACTTTCAGCCTCTTCCTTCCCAGCACAACCCTTGACCAAATCAGCCAGCTTTGGTCCCTTCACCTTGCCATACATCTGTGTCAGTTTCATGTTCATCCTCACCAGCATTTCAAGTGTTCAAGTGTTGAGCCTGTTCCTACGAGCTGTCTGAATGAGCTCATGCTTGTTGACAACACGCTCATTCTCCAAAGAAGTGCATGGTTGAGCTAGAATGCGCATGACCAAGTTGCGGAGTGCACCTATCCGTGTCAGGTGCTGTGCATGCTAGCGGTATGCCGCCACTTCGCCAGTCACCACCTTCACCACCGCCTGCTTTTCCCTTTCCACATCTGTCTGCCTCTCCAGGTCCTTGTATACCGTGAGGCGGCCAGTTGAAAACACCTCCAGCTGCTCCTCCAACAGTACGTGCTCACTTTTAGGCACAATTACATTGAAAACTGGATTCCACTCCTCAACAGTCTTCTCATCAGCATCAAACTTATGGTTGAAGTAATGAGGATGGATCCATTGGGCTGCTGCAAAAACATGGCACTTCATCTGCCTTGTCCACCTATTTGACAGATGTTCCATGGAAAACGTGACACATGCAGGGTTGCAAGCTGCAAGACGGCGGCCAAGTGCAACATCCAAGGCTTGCAGCTGCTCCGTGGCATCAAGCAAATGCCACAGAAATGATGCTCGAGATACCACCAACAGCGTCAGCCTTGCGTAAGGCCAGGACAAGAGGCCCAATCAGCTTTGCAAGAGCTTTCACCTGCACACAAAAAACACGCTGGCAAACCAGCCTGCAAACCTCCTTCTTGAAAGCAGAGAATCCAGCGTCATGGCCTGCTCCTCCCACCTCCTGCCACTTGGTGCTATCCATCATCTTCTCCAGAGCTGGCTGCATCACCACAAGGTGCATGAGCATGCGATGGACAGAGGCAAAGCGGGTTGCACAACTTGGAAGCAACACCTTGCCCCCACTTTCCTCCTTTATCCATGAATGCAAGACGTCCTTGTTCATGAAGAAACCGACAATCTTCTCCATCCTCCCAATGACATTTCTCCCCCACTCCATCTTTCCAATGTCTTTTAGGACAAGGTCCAGATTGTGAGAAACACACCCCGTGAAAAAAAAGGGTACTTCACATGCAATACCTTGAAGGCCTTGTTGTTGGTGGAAGCATTGTCCAGGATTACCATCACGACATTTGCAGCATCCACTCCAGCAATGGCCAGGTCAATAACTGCTATGACATGGTTTGCATCCCGAACCAACCCAGATGCATCATGAGAAAACAGGTGCAAAGTGCCCTCAGCATTTGTTCCCATTGCAGAGTATATGGGGCAAATCTGGATGTCTGACCACTCATCCACACCCAAAGTGCACCCAAGAATCTCCCACCCATCATGAAGGGGCTGCTCCAACTCAGACAACTCCTTGTCTAGCTGGAGAAGAAGGTTTTCAATAACCATCTCACTGGATGGGAGCGAAGAAGATGGGCTAGTGTGGCGGGCATTGTCAATCAGCTCAAGCATGGTGCGCAAGTGGCAGAAGCTGATTGGGAGTGTCCCACACGGCATGACCTTGACGATAGACTTCTGGCAGTCTTTGATTGCCTTGTTGTGAAGGTGGTCACGCATGCTGGTCTGCTTGCTGCTGTTGAGGGATGCGAGGGAGACTGCAGGGCCTCCACGGAGGATGGACATGGCTGGAGAGACTGTGCGGTCTGCGGTGGTGCAAGCGCCATCTGCTGCCTCGTCATCGTTGTCACCTGTCAACCTGCCTGAGGCGAACGGACTAGAAAACAGGGCCGACACAATAGCACCTGCCGTCCGCTCCTAGCATTTCAGCTAGGAGAAGATATTACCCGCAGGATCACGGTTCCACACTGAGCAGTTCCTAGGAAATCACTTGCTAGCAACTATGTCCACTTAACACTTGGTCACTTTCGCGCGAGGTGCTAGTTAGAGACTAACTCTTGGGGCTTAGACCAACCAATTTCTTCTTTATACTGTTCCTTAGTTGGACAACTGTGTGAGGAGCATCTAAGGCCAGATTGTGTAATTGGAATGAGGAATGAGCCTGGTACATATAGTCCTAGGCCTGGCTTCTAAGGTGTGTGGGTATTGGCACTTTTGGGGTGGTCACTCCACACCACCTCACCAGTCCGCCAATTGGTGCATCCACTGACCGCCAAGTGGCGCACTCTTCTCATGCATGGAGAAATGTCTAAGAAACTTCCCCCTGTGGAGGAAGGTAAAAAAACCTCCTGTGCACATCAAGGCTTGATCGCAGGACCTGTTGTCCCTAAGTCCAACATGCTATCCGTTGCGCTACAATTCTGGTGTCTCGCTTGGACTTGGACCACGAACAAGGTTTGGGGGACTTATTCGAAGAGAGCAGTGCATGCCCAACCTGTTTGTCAAGCCATGGCAGTGGCCATGGGGCATAGAAGAACAACAATCTCTCCCTTGCACCTTAGGCCACCTGCTGTGGTAGTTTTCTTCGGGATGAACTTGTAGCTCTAGGTTGTGTTTGTGCACGTCAACTTTCTGCGTCTTTAGTTCTCATCTCTTGCATCCACCATGCCGACTCCTCGAGCACGTGCAACATGCAAGTCTCTGTCTAGCGGCGTTGTCAAGAAGTCCGCAAGCATTTTCTTGGTTGCGACGTGCTCCAATTCCACGACACCCTTAGCGACAAGGTCACGTGAGTAGTGGTACCGAATACCAATGTGCTTTGTACGCTGGGAGATCATGTCGTCCTCTGCCATAGCGATGGCACTTTGGTTGTCGATGCGGATGACGGTTGCTTCCTCTTGTGGTGCTTTGATCTCATCAAGCAAACTGCAAAGCCACTGGGTTTCCTTGCACACTTCGGAGAGTGCAATGTACTCCGCCTCTGTAGTAGAAAGCAAGACGCAGTCCTGCTTCCTGCTTGCCCATGAGACCGCACCACCGTTGAGAACACAGACAAACCTTGAGGTGGACTTCCTGTCAGCAATCCGTCCTCCCCAGTCCGCGTCAGTGTAGCTTGTCAGTCGCAGCAAGTCTGATCCTTCTAGACCTCCAAACCGAAGTCCAACGTACCGAGTCTTTTTGAGGTAGCAAAAAATCCGCTTCACGACTTGCCAGTGTTTTGGCCCAGGGTTGGACACAAACCTACTCACCTGACCCACGGCATAAGCAATGTCAGGTCGCGTTCCCACCATCGCATACATGAGGCTCCCAACGGCGGACTGGTACGGAATGCTTTGCATCTCTCGTTGGTCTGCCTTGTTGCTTGGTGACATGGAGGAGGAGAGCTTGCAGCCGGAGGGCATGGGGTTGCTGACGGGCTTGCAGTCCTCCATGTTGTAGCGCTTCAAGACGTCCATGATGTACTTGGTCTGGTTGAGCTCGATGGTGCCTGCTTTGCGGTTGCGGTGAACAGCAATCCCAAGGTAGTACGCGAGAGGTCCCATGTCCTTCATCTTAAATCTACTGGCCAAATTCTTCTTGAGGTCCGTCAGGGCCTCCTGCGAGGAAGAACACATGATAAGATCATCCACGTACAATGCCACAAGTAGCAAACCATGTTCTTCCTCCCGCACATAGACGCTGGGATCATTCTTGCAATATACGAAGGAGATCTCAGCCATGAAGCTGTCCATCTCCTTGTACCAGATCCGTGGGGCCTGTTTCAGCCCGTACAACGCCTTCACCAGCTTGCACACCTTACCCTCGGGTGCTTTGACACCTTTTGATACCTCCATTAGCACCTCCTTGTCAAGTTTCCCATAAAGGAAGGCTGCCTTCACATCCATCTGGTGGATCTCAAGGTTTTTGGCAGCAGCAACGACAAGCAGGGACCTGATTGAGGCAAACGTGACAACCGGTGCAAAGGTCTCATCGTACTCAGACCCTGCGCGCTGTGAGAATCCTTTCTCCACGACCCTTGCCTTGTACTTGTCGATGCTGTCATCTTGCTTCCACTTCAACCTGAGCACCCACTTTGAGCCCACCACGTGAGCGTTAGCGGGTCTGTCCACCAGCACCCATGTGCCATTTTCTTCGATGGACGCGAGCTTGTTGTCCACCGCCTCCTTCCACTTGGCCGCATCTGGCCTTGCCAGCGCCTCAGCCACAGTGAGTGGCTCTCCCTGAGCCAAACAGGACCAGCTCAGTCCAGTCTAGTTTCTGGTGCCAGCTTCATACTTTGGAGTTTTTTTTCTTTGTCGTGTGCTCCGATGTTGCATTGCTGGTGGATGTTTGCAATGATCTTGCTCCTGTGCTGTTGGCTGCCTTGGAGTTAAGTTTTCCTCTTATGAAGAGCCACTTGCCTCCGAGCTGGTCTCAGAGGCCTCGGACATCTCCGACTCTGTGTCGGAGCTCGCCGCTGCGTCAGCCTGCGCAGCCGTTCTCCGTGCCACACCACTGTTCTTCACAGCCTGCTGTACTGGTACCACTTGCCAGTTTTCAGGAGCTTGATCTCCTGACTCCAGTAGCACCAACCACTCTCTCTGCTTTGGGGCTTACGTGGGATCAAGCATCTCTTCCTTGCCTGGTTTCCTTTCATCAAAGGTTACGTCCCAGCTGGTGATGAGTTTTCTTCCTGCCAGGTCCCACAAGCGATATGTCTTGTGGGCCGTCTCATAGCCCACCATAACGCACTTTCGTGCTCTTGCATCCATTTTGCCGGCACCTTCACCCACCTGGGCCTTTGCCCATGTGGTGCAGCTGAATACTTTCAAGTGTGATGCGTCCGACTTCTTCCCTGACCAAACTTCTTGTGGCGTCATCTACTTCTTTCCCTTCTTCTTTCCGTGCCTACCCAGAGCGGCCGCAGGAGTCAGGTTGACAAGATAGCATGCCGTTCTTGCCACTTCCGCCCAAAACCGCAGTGGAAGCCTTGCATCAAAGAGCATGCTACGCACCATGCCGAGGATGGTCTGATTCTTCCGTTCGGCAACACCATTGCTCTGCGGCGTGTAAGGCGTTGTGGGCTGGTGGTTGATCCCATGTTGCCACAACCAGCCCTTGCATGCCTCGTACTCTCCGCCGTTGTTGCTCCGGATTGCTTTGAATTTCTTTCCGGTCTGCCGCTCTACCATGGCGACAAACTCCTGCAACTTTTCTCTGACCTCTCCCTTTGTTTTGAGGAAGAAGATCCACACCTTGCGGCTGTGGTCGTCTATGAAGGTCAGAAAATACTTTCTACCACCGTTTGACGCCGTGCAAAAGGGTCCGCACATGTCGGTGTGAATCAGGTCAAGGGCTGATTCTGCACGGCAACCATTGCGCTCAAAGCGCATTTGCTTGGTCTTGCCTTGGAGGCAAGGTTCACACAGGCTACTACACCCAACCGCATCCTTCTTGCAACCATCCATGCCACGGACCAGCTGTTGTTGCTGGATGACTTGGAGGGTGCTGTTTGCAACGTGGCCAAAGCGTCTGTGCCACAGATCAGCGTCTTCGTCCTTTGCGGCAGAGGATGCTTTTTCAGTTCTCGTTGGTGTGCTCTCCTGTGTTGGTGCCGAGACCACTGCCTCCGCTGACCCGCATGACCCTCGTCTTCTGAGCTCTTTGCTGCCGTTGTCTGCAATACGTAGAGTCCGTCAACCCGTGGAACCTGTGCCACGAGATCTTTGTTGGCGTAGAGGACCTTGATTTCCTCGTTCCTGGCAATGACCGCCTTCTTCTGCGTGAACACCACTGTCATGTCGTTGTCCGTTGTTTTTGACACGGACAGAAGGTTTGCCCCAAAGGAGGGCATATAGACCACATCACGTAGCCGTAGATCCTTCTCTGCACCATTAAGGCTGACACTCACCAGCTTGTCTCCCACGCCCTTTGCTTTCACGACGCTGCCGTTTGCACATCTGAACCGCCGATCGGTGGGGCCGATGGAGACAAATCCAGCCTGGTTGTTGCTGGACTGATGATCGGTGCGGGAGTCGAGCCCGATAGCTCCTGGCCTGAGCAGCGCCGCTCCCTTTGCCAGAGGCATGCTCTGTGCCATCATGTTGGTGGCTTCTTTGCCACCCTTTTTGCTGCCTTTGTTCCCACTGCTTCCGTTGTCTTCCTTCTCTACCGACCTGCACTCTCTTGCCCCGTGCCCAGGTTTGCCGCAATTGCGGCAGTTGCCCTGTCGCTTGGGAGCCTTGCCGCCATTGTTGCCTCCGCCGCCACCGCTTTCGCTTGTGCCTTTCTGACCAGAGGCTAACCCTTTGCTCCCGCGGCCACCGTAGCGAGCGGCATAGGCTGAGAAGTTAGCCTCACTTCCGCTGCGGCGCATGGCCTCGTTTCACACGTACTCGGACACTGTCGTGTACGTCAGGTCATCCTCCTTTGAACCGCCCATGACGGTGATCATTGGGCTCCAGCTCTTTGGTAGCGCCACGAGGAGGATCATGGCTTGCATGTTTTTGTTAAGGTCCTAGTTCATCTGACGAGCCTCACCAAGGAGTCCTTCAAAAACTTGTAGGAAATCGGAGATTGATTCTCCCTCATTCACCCGCATGCTGATCAGCCGTTATAGGATGAATAATCTGTTCGCGAGGGAGGTGGACTGGTGCACGCGCTTGAGCTTGTCATAAGCCTCGGAAGCCAGCGTGTACCCGGCAATGATGGGAACATACTTCTTAGCAGTCGCATTGCTGAGGAATGACATGACAAAATCATTTCGTTCCATCCATGCCTCGTGCTCCGGTGAGCCCACCGCGGGAACCTGCTCCTCTCCCTTCAAAAGCTAGATGAGGCCGCGCACTTTCATTGCCAGCTCAAACTGCCATCTCCAAAGGGGGAAGTCAGTCCCCTCGAAAATGGGGATTCCTCCCAAGGGTCCAAGACCTTGCGGCTGTGACGTAGCACTCACATTTTCTCCAGTTGACTGCCATGTGGTAGCCACTATTGAGCTTGAGGACTGCCCTCCGGCAGCCCCCACTCCTCTTGATGGGTCAACCATTCTTATTGCCCTTGTCTGCTTCCCACGTCTCTGCTGCGTTGAGGCCGATGTAGGCTGATGTTAGCTGATGTCTGCTACCGGTTTTAGGATGCAGATCCGTTGCTTACCCCTCCAGCCGATGTTCACCTGCAGACAGAGAAAACATCTACACCAACACACCCAGGGTCTTGCCACCAAGGGCAGAGCTTGTCCTGGTTGGGACACAAGGGTCGTGCCTCCAAGGGCAGAGCTTGTCCTGGTTGGGACACAAGGGTCGTGCCTCCAAGGGCAGAGCTTGTCCTTGGTCCCTGTGTGCTGAGTGTAGACCAAGCCATTGGAGCTGATGAAGCTGATGGAGCTGATGGAGCTGATGCAGCCGGCGTGTGCACATGGAGAGAACGTACCAGAGTTGAGCGAAGCGTGCCTTACAACTGGTCAGTGTGGGCCCATAACCCTTTGTCAACCGGCCTGAGGCGAACGGACTAGAAAATAGGGCCGACACAATTGCACCTGCCGTCCGCTCCTAGCATTTCAGCTAGGAGAAGATATCACCCTCAGGATCACGGTTCCACACTGAGCAGTTCCTAGGCAATCACTTGCTAGCAACTGTGTCCACTTAACACTTGGTCACTTTCGCGCGAGGTGCTAGTCAAAGACTAACTCCTGGGGCTTAGACCAACCAGTGTCTTCTTTATACTGTTCCTTAGTTGGACAACTGTGTGAGGAGCATCTAAGGCCAGATTGTGTAATTAGAATGAGGAATGAGCCTGGTACATATAGTCCTAGGCCTGGCTTCTAAGGTGTGTGGGTAGTGACACTTTTGGGGTGGTCACTCCACACCACCTCACCAGTCCGCCAATTGGCGNTGCCGTCCGCTCCTAGCATTTCAGCTAGGAGAAGATATCACCCTCAGGATCACGGTTCCACACTGAGCAGTTCCTAGGCAATCACTTGCTAGCAACTGTGTCCACTTAACACTTGGTCACTTTCGCGCGAGGTGCTAGTCAAAGACTAACTCCTGGGGCTTAGACCAACCAGTGTCTTCTTTATACTGTTCCTTAGTTGGACAACTGTGTGAGGAGCATCTAAGGCCAGATTGTGTAATTAGAATGAGGAATGAGCCTGGTACATATAGTCCTAGGCCTGGCTTCTAAGGTGTGTGGGTAGTGGCACCTTTGGGGTGGTCACTCCACACTACCTCACCAGTCCGCCAATTGGCGCATCCACTGACCGCCAAGTGGCGCACTCTTCTCATGGATGGAGAAATGTCTAAGAAACTTCCCCCTGTGGAGGAAGGTCAAGAAATCTCCTGCGCACATCAAGGCTTGATCGCAGGACCTGTTGTCCCTAAGTCCAACATGCTATCCGTTGCGCTACACTTCTGGTGTCTCGCTTCGACTTGCACTACGAACAAGGTTTGGGGGACTTACTCCAAGGGAGCAGTGCATGCCCAACCTGATCGTGAAGCCATAGCAGTGGCCATTGGGCATAGAAGAACAACATCACCTACACCCGCTGCATCTCACAGCGTCTTGGACTTGCGTTTAGCAGTCAGTTGCGCCCAGTTGACCGGGCGGTCCCTGGTTCCCCAGGCTTCACCCTCTCAATTGAGCAGCTTCGGGTCTTCTCCAGTGAACCCATCCAGAAGTGCTAGGACATGCAGTCCAAGAAGCGCACGGGCAGCTGGAGGGGCCACCCTGCACTTTGCGATGTTCACTCCCAGCTCCGTAGTGGCCCCTCATGTGGTCACTCCCATTGGACAAGGAGTAGCGGCAAGCACCACAGTAGAACTCTGGGTAGCAGGCGGCAGTTGGAGTAGCCCTTAAAAACTTGGACAGGGTCTTGGTCAGCAGGTCAGCTTGGAGAGGCTCCACATCAGCCATACCAGTTTCTGGGTTTGGTCGCACTGCAGCCATTGCAGAGGCTGCTGGCCCTCTCACCATGGCAGTGTGTATGAGTCTATGGAAGTGAGCACAAGCAAAGCATACTGAGCTGCCCTGCGTTGTTGATGTCCGTGGTGGGCGGACCGGTAATTGTCCATATGCAGAGAACCCGATCCAGATAAGGATATGCCAGTGTAGAGATGGACACATGGTGCATGCAGATTTCCATTGTTCCATTTGAGGCAATTGCTAGGGTGTCAGGTCTTGACGTGCTTGGCCTACTGTCATTGGAGCATGAAGTTTCGATTTCAATCGATGGCTCCTGATTTGCCGTCCTAGCTGTGCTAGAAAGCAACGGTCCACATGATGGCATATACACGCATGACAACCTGGCACCAACGATATGGGATGCCGCGAGGTCGACTTTGGTGGACCGAGCGGCCAAAACGGAGTGCTAACCCAAGGCCAATGTATCCCCTTTTTTCCCCGTTAAAAAAAAAGAACCTAGTCTAGGTGACTGCCTGGACCGGGGTGGGTATATGGCAAAAGTCTAAGTCGACTCCACGTCGACTTAGGTCGACGTGGCGACTTCAAATTTATCCCTAAATTCGCCAAGGTAACATGGGCACACGCACACACGGCAGTGTCACTTAGCTTACTTGCTGTTGTAGCTGACAACATCGCAATGTAAGTACTTGTTGCTTTTGCCACTGGTGCATCCTCTGCAGCTGACACAATTGCAAGCGCTGTTGGCTCCATTTGGGCGTCAACTTCATCAACAGTCCTTACCCACCATGTCACCACAAGTGTACTTGTTGCATCTACAGCAGCAGCGGTGGCTGGAGCCACAGTCACGGGCCTTCTCTGCCTGACGGTGGGCGTCGCCGCATGGGTGGTTGTTCTATTTTCTTCAGCGGCCGCGTTGGTGCCGCCTCTCTTCTTGCTGCTCCCACACCGCTAACTTTGTGTTCGCACCCCTCTCTCTTCTGTCCCCTAATCTTCTGCACATTCCTTTGCATTGGCCCAGCTACTTTTCACCATGCCTATGCCGGGAAAATCTGATGAAGCGTTGAAAGTTGCTTGTAGTGAGGTGCAAGCAGCCCGTTTGAGAGTAGAGGGAGAGCTGCAACACGGGCTAGAAGCGAAGGAGGATGTGGCCACAATTGTGAAAAACCTAGTCATAGAACGATTGCGAGCTATGCCTGCTCTTGCTGCTGCTCTCCCTGTTGAGAAGACTGCTTTGGATGAGTCCACTGTTCCTCCCAATGCTCCTCTCAACTTCACCTCTCCCGCTTTTTCAGCGGCTGTCCTTGCACGGGTGCTCATTCCTGCTAGGCAGAAAGACTTTGAGATTTTGCCCCCTCCAGTTACATCAAAGCGCACATTTTCTTCTTGGGAGACCCACTTTAGTACATGGGGACAAGGTGAGCTACTGCTGGAGTACTACTTGCCGGAAAAGCCGTCCTTTGCTCCTCAGCATGCTGAGGCCGCCAATGTTGTTCGTGCCCTCATTAATGCCGGGACCAAGGGCCTTTTTGACAACATCGGTACGTGTAATGCTGACCCGGCATGCTACACCCTTACTAATCCTACTGGAGCCTATGCTCTCATTCGCCGCCACAAGAATGTGACCAGGCATGCCGCTCAAAGTGCCCTCACTGTGCAGTTGAGCACGCTCCACATGTGCGCACATGTGGAGCGACCTCCACATGTGCATACAGCCACTGTCCACTGCACATGTGCATCAGCAAATGTGGTTGGGTCATCAGTGACTGTGAGGAAGAGAAGCTCGAGGTCAGACAACTCCGTTGATGGTGGAACGGTGCACAGGTTTACTAGCTCCTCCAGCAACCTGTGTTTGCTTGCAAGGCGCTTGGATCTCCTCAACGGCTCCACAGGACCATCTACATCATGGTTTTGGCATCCAGACCTCCGTGGTAGCTGCCGTGCGTTACTTTGCTGATCCTCCTCATCAGATTTTGTTACTTTCTCCTTCTCAGCTCCCTCCACCTCCTTTTCATTGCTGCTATCACCGCCATCTTTCGCACCGCCCTCTTCAGCTACCGGCTCTTCTCCCACTTCTGAGAGCAAGTGGAACTGTAGACATGGGGCTCCAAGTCCAACCCTTCACGTCCTCTTGAAAGACCACGTTGTGGGTGCGGATGATCTTGCGGGCAGCAAGGTTGTAGAGGCGGTATCCCATGGTTTTGTAGCTGAGGAAAGCCGCCTTCACCGACTTTGCGTCCAGCTTGTTGTGGTTGCCGGCAGGCACATGCACAAATGCACCACACCCGAAGAATTTCAGGTGCATCACTGTTGGCTTGCGTCCCATCCATGCCTCCTCCGGTGTCATCAATGGAACGGTGCGCGTGGGAATGAGGTTTTTCAGGTAAACGGCAGTGTTGACAGCTTCTGCCCAAAAGGTTGGCAGGAGCTCCGCGTATCAGAGCATGCTGCGAACATGCTCCATGAGCGTGCGGTTCGCGCATTCAGCCACGCCATTCAGATGCGGTGTTCCAGGTGGGGTGATCTCATGCTTGATCCTGCGACACTTGAGGAAGTTGCTGAAGTCATTGGAGAGGTACTCTCCTCCACCATTGGTGCAAAGCACCTTAAACCGCCTGCCACTCTCATTCTGTGCACTAGCAATCCACACCTTGAAAGCATCAAAGCACTCATCCTTCCGAGCCAAGAAGGACACCCACGTTTTCCTCGACTTGTCATGAATGACTGCGACAAAGTACAACTTGTCAGACAAGGACTTAGATGGCATGGGACCGCACAAGTTAGAGTGAACAAGTGAGAGAAGCTCAGCCACCCCCTTTCCTTCCCCAAAGAATGGAGCGCGGGCCTACTTCCCTTGAATGCAACTCTCACAAGCCGATGCACCTGGCTGCTTTACCCCCTTAAGCTCTAGGCCGATGTTGTGTTTTCCCTCTCTCGCCGCCAACGCTGAGTCAGCTTCCTTCTCCAATAGCACACAAAGACGGTAGAGTCTGTCATCCTTGTCCGCTTTTGCAAGCACACGGCTTGCACGTGTAGAGATGGTGCAGCCACCATTCTCAAAGCCTTCGGAGATGAGAGATGAGACAGAGAGGAGGTTAGCTACCAGCCCCAGAACATGGAGCACCTCCTTCATAGGAAATTTCACGTGCTTGCCCTCAACAGAAGCACAAAATACAATCTCACCCTCCCGAACCGCCATGTGTACATGGTTGTCCCACATGTACACCTGACAAGGCTCAACGACGGTGTAGACAACAAACCACTCCCGGCGACATGTCATGTACCGCGTGGCCCCCGAGTCAATGATCCAGAACAGGGCGGTGTTGTCGGAGACATGCAGGACCCGGATGGTTGTCATGAATCAACTCTCCCAATCTGCGCCGTTCGCGGAAGCGTCAGACTGTTTTCCCGCTCCCACTCTAGCCGCAAGGTCCTCCTTCTTCTTTCGGCATTCGCATGCCCAATGCCCCGGCTTCTTGCAGTAATGGCAGTTCCCCTTCTTCTTCCCTCCTCCGCCGTTGCTCTTGGTTGGTGCAGCACCACCCCCACGACCAGAGTTGGTGATGAGAGCGACGACCAGTCCGCTTCCGCTGTCCTCTCCCTTGCGTTGCTCCTCCTCAAACAGCAGGCTCTTCTCCACATCGTTGAGGGAGAGCTTGTCGCCACGCTGTTCTAGGGTGACAATGAGAGGAGTGTAGCTGCTAGGAAGGCCGGAGAGGATGGTTAGCATGAGCACACGTTCCTTGACAGGGTCCTCAATTGCAGAAAGCTGGTCAGCAAAAGACTTCACCATGTTGATGTAATCAATCATAGGTCCGGACTCATCCATCTTCATAGTGTGAAAGCGACGACGCAACTGCATGTTCATGAGGATTGACTTGGATGCATAAGTGGACTCAAGCTTCTTCCAAACCTCCTTAGGCGTGAGGATGCCACAGACGAGGAGTTGTTGTTGTTCGGCGAGGTAGAGGTAGATGGTCGCGAGGGCGCGGTCACACTTCTTGCGGTGGGTACGGGCCTCACCAGGTGAGAGAGAGGAATGAGCTGGTTCCTCCTCACTCACATGGCTCTAGATTCCCTTCTACACCAGAACCATCTTCATGTTGTTGGTCCAGCTGAAGAAGTTATTGCCTTCGAACCGGGCGATGTTGATGCCGGCCACCACAGAAGCGGATGTTACCATTGTAGTGCAATGTTCAGCCCCCAAACGACTCTCTCACACAACAGGGTGCAAGGAATGCCTCAACTATGAGGCAGATCCTTGTTCTAACTCTGATACCACTGATGCAATCAAAGGCAGCCCTCAAGGAGGTGTTCAAGCTCACCAAGAGCCGCTAGGCAAGACCAATTGTATATGAGAGACAAGTTGTAGGCTGCAGAGACAAAAACACGGAAGCGTGTGAAGTTGTGTATAGAGCACGAATGGCTGGTTTGACTCGTGGATGAAAACTTAAATTAGAGCAGCTTTCTAACAAGCCTAAGTATGACTCATTTGGCACATGGAGCTGGAAGAACCACTCTGTCAAAATTCACCTCCTAGCACACTCCTAGCCTAGCGGGATGAGCGGTAGTCATACTCGCACACAAGAGAATTAACATCCCTGCCATGTGCACAACCAATAATCTTGGTGGGGGCCTTCCTTGAAGCTCCCTGAATTTCCTCTTGCCGCATTTCTACCTTGAAGGCCGCTCCAAACCTCCCTCGCCAATGATTGTGGCTGTCATTGGTGCTGGTAGTGTAGGAGCTGTGACTTGAACCAGACCCATTGCCACCAAACCTTGAAAATCCATATCTCCCTCAAACGGACTCCAAATCAAGTTCCATAAAGTGCTACAGAACTAAAAAAACATTCTCTAGTGACTGTTATGACCTGATGAGTTTTATCGAGCAACCCAATTTGGTCACTTTTTGGCACCCTATATCCAACAACTTTGCCACATTTGCGCTTCCATGCTCCTCTACTTGGTTTGACTGTGCTCGGGGCAAAACGCAAGGATCACCTTTCACCACATCCAAATCCACCACGTCTTATCCCCTTGATCTTGTGCATGCTAACATCGTGGGTCCATTGCCTCATGATTTTTTGGTTGGTCATTGGCATTACATCCTTGATTGATGATTTCTCTCGCTACTATAGAGTCTTTGCTCTGTGTTGAAAGAGTGATGCAAATGATGCTCTTGAGTCCTGGTTGTCGCAGGCCGAGCGTGCCTGCCTTTGCCCCTTGCGTGTTTTTGGCTACAACCGGGGTGTTGAGTTCTATGATACTACCTCTTGTGCTGTCCGCATGGATTGATCTGCTCCTTACCCACCATAGCAAAATAGTATTTCTGAATGTTGGAACCACACCCTTATTGATGGTGTCCGTTTTCTCCTCTCTACCTTTGGTCAGCCTCCCCTCTTTGCCTTTGATGCCATGTCCTACATGACGTGGGTGTGGAACTGTGTTCCTCACAGTCCTCTCCCCCACCATGTTAATCCTTTTGAGCACTTGACGGGTCTGTGTGCTGATCTTCGTCTTGCTCGGGCCTGGGGCTCTGTCGCCTCTGTTTGAATCCCTACCAACCACCACAATGGCAAGCTGCCCCCACGTGGGAGGTTATGTGTGTTCTTTGGTGTTTCCGCTTTCTCCAAGGCTTGATGTTTCTGGGTCCGTGTCTGCTATAGTGTGGTTGATTTGCAACGTACTCTCCTATTCTAACACATGTTTCAACATGACATCCCTCGCTCTGTGCCATCCTCTGCTCCTCCTCTTTTCATGCCCTCTAGGTCTAAGTGAGTTTCTCGGCCCCCTCCATCTAACGGACCTACTATCGTCCCCATGGTGCGTACCCCGGAGGCCATCGTCTCCCCTACTTCTGTCACATGTACCCCTGTCGCCCCTCCGTGTGGCTCTCCTTCAGTTCCCCTTTCTTCCACTCTGAATGTCTCCACCACATGTGGTCCCCCTTCTATGTCATCTCCCATCATTGTGAACTCTGTGCACAACTCTCTTGAGCCCTCTGTGTCGTCCGATGCCTCCTCATCCACCAATGCACCTATCTAGTTCTCCTTACATCCGTGGTGGTCATCTTTGTGCCCTAGCATCCCAACCCCAAACGTCCTCCTCTCACTCTCATTCCTCTACTCCCTCTGGCCCCAGTCCTACTGTTCCAGCAATAGAGCATGGAGAAGCACATAGATCAGCGGTCTTGGGTGAACCCAGCCTAGGAGCCCTTGGCCTGACCACAACTTCTTTGCCCATCGATACATGAGAGGTCCACCCCATCACCTCCCTTGGGCACTCTCTAGTTGAGCACGAGTTTCACCTGGCTCTTGATTCTTCTATTGCTAGGTATGTTGCTTCATACTTTGCTGCTGCAAGTCTCTCACCTCTCCCACCTAAACCATCGACAGTGCAAAGAACCCGTAGTGCTGCCGCCTTGACTTTGTGAAAACTGGCCATGCAAGTAAAGCTTGATGCTCTTGCTGACCACGGTGTCTACAAGCTACTAGATCCCCCCCAAAAGAGGAAAGGAGTGGCAACCAAGTGGGTGTACCGACACAAGTTGAATCCTACTGAGCTTGGTTGCCCGACGTGATTGGGAGTTGGAATATCAACAATGCCTTTCTCCATGGTAGAATTGACAAAGAAATTCACATGGTCCAACCACCTTGGTTCACACATGGTACCAACCGGGTGTGGTGCCTTCGCAAGGCACTCTATGTGCTCAAGAAATTTCAATGCTGCTAGAACTAGGAAATTACCACGACCCTTGAGAAGGGGGGTTTCCGAAGAAGTGCTGTTGATCATGTTTTGTTTCGCACTTTCCCCTTCGCACCCCTTGTTGCAATCCTTGTCTATGTGGATGATCTTCTGCTTTCCTCTCCCAACACTTCCGCTCTTCATTCTACAAATACTCTTTGATTATCAGCATACAAGATGAAGGACCTCAACCCTGCTCTTGTCTTTCTAGGCATGGAGCTAGTGCACGAATTCTCGCGCCGAATGCTGTGCGTCCACTAGGATGCATACATCCACAGCCTGGGGAGCGGTTTGCGCCCCTTCCGCCTCCACCCCCATAACCCCAATGGGCAAAGCACTGCTGAAGTCTCCAGATGCGTCAAAATTGTGGGAGAGTTGATGTGACTGACTATTTAAGGATCATTTTCTCTTTAATGTATCTTGCTACCACCACCAGTACTGATGTCGCCTTTGTTGTGAAATTTCTCTCTTAGTTCTTCGAGTGTCTGAGAGAGCGTCACCTTGAGGCCACTCTTTGCATGGTTTGTTACATACTCTCCGTGCCAGAAACAGGGCTATAATTTTGGTCATAACCCTCCGTCATTGTGGATGATTTTACTGACAATGACTTGGTACATGACACTGGTGCACGGAGTAGAAAAGGGTGTGCTTTGCTGATTGGTGGAACTGCTTTATCTTGGAAGAGTGGAAAACAGGGTTGTGTGGCCCAAAGTACAACAGAGGCTCAGTATGTGGCCCTTGGAGCAGGTACTTGTGAGGCTATTTGGCCCTATCGCTTGTTGCAGCAACTGCACGTCTCCATTTGCTACATCACCCTGCGCTCTGATGATGAAAGCACAAGAGCCACTGCCGAGAATGATGGCATGCACCACTCTTGTACCAAGCACATCAATATTGAGCATCACTTTGTCCGTAAGTGCATTGCTGTTGGCTTAGTTTAGGTCACATGTGTAGAAACATGATCACAGAGGGCTGATTTCCTCACCATGGCTCTCAACAGCAACATCTTTAAGTGTGCAGTTCACGCTGTTCGACTTTCATGACTCCATGACCTTGGGTGACGTGCACTTAGTGTCTACCTGTTTGTCTACATCACCACACTTATGCATTCTCGTGTGTGATGTTTCATTTATTCATGTGAGTTCACTGCCTGCAAATTATGGGGGAGTGTTGAAGTTGTGTCCAGTTCCTGGCCTCTCGCATCTCTTATGCCCTCTTGTCTCACCACCCATGCTCACACACACATGTACAAGAGATTAAATGATCATTGCTGCGCCTAGGGAGTCAACCCTCAAGATCGCTGTGGTTGCCGGCACCAGTCTTACCAGGTAGCCACCAAGCTTCCCAGGGACACCTCTTGGCATAACTAGCTGATCTTAGTATCTCTCCTCTTGACTAAATTTCTAGGATGTGGCAGAGGTTGGGCCTCATACACTCTTACTACCGTGGTCTACCTCATGATTGTTTGCCTGCAGGTTCTTGGAGGAGCTGAAATATGTCCAGAGTGCTGATCCTTTGGTTGCCACCGTGTCGGTTGTTAGCCGTACACTGGTGAGAAGCCGTCCTCGATTAATACCGAGAGGTCGCGTTCAATTCTGAGTGGCAGTGCATACTCGCTTGAGCAGTTGCCCAATGCGGTTGTGCACTCACCAGTCCTTACACTCTTGCCCCCTCACCTCCAATTCTACTCTTTGTTTTGTTTTGAAAGAAAACATTCACATCCATGGTGTGTATTTTGCGTGGGGATCTCCAACTCTCCCACTCTTCCTCCATACTCTCTAAAGCTTGAACCTAAAGAGTTACTACATAAACAAGGAAGAAAAATGCGGAGATACACTCACACACGTGTGCATGGAAGCGCATAAGTCCAGCCACTCCATGGAAAATGGAGCAACCTAGGTACTATTTGTGAATGGGCTTTGAGTTGTTTGTTTGTCAGACAGTCCTGTGTAGCGAGATCTTCCTAGTCTCTGCCGGTTGTTCTCCAGCAGCTATGTCCCTCCTTTTGTGACATATATGGTGGATTCTAGCCACCTAGTTCATCCATGCATGTCTGATAGAGTTCTTTCAGTGGTCGAGACCTGGGCACTCGGTGGCTTGTACCAGTACTCCGGGAGACCCCATGATGAATTGCCGCGTGTTGTCCCTGACAGGTTGTGCACTCTCTTCATGGCCGAGACCCGGGTACACGTTGGTTTTTACCGGTACCTCGGGAGACCCAATACTTGATGATGGAGACCCGGACACCTGGTTACATGTTCTGGTGTCTTGGGAGGCATAAATTTGCCTAGCGTGGCATTCTCTTGTCAGTGATGCTAGCATGTCACCACAGAGTATGGATGGTTTATGGATGTATTGCATGTTTTGCTTTCGGTCGAGACACGGGCATCCGGTTGATTGTTCCTGTGTCACGAGAGACCTCTACTGTGTGCTTTCATGTTCTGTAACGTGTGTGTTCTCTGTTTGTGTCTTTTAGTGCAATAGGGATGAAGGGGCCTGGTGGAATAGCTGCCAATTCCAAGTACATCAGCTCGCAGAAGGGCTCATTGTACTCTCCCCCTTCTTTTTTTATTCATGCGTTCCGGACGTAGCCAAATTCTTGTGCCGCCATTCTCTCGCTCACCACCAGAGCTTGTGCGCTCTGTGGCTTTGGCCTGCATGCCCCAGATCAACATTAGTAGGTACATGCTCCCAGAAAACACATGGAGAGAACCATGAGATCGTACAAACACCTCGACTGTCCGAATGACAAACCGGAAGAAGCACCAGGTGCAGAAACAGAAACACTACACAAGTAGATCATGAACAAGTACGGATAACACCACTAAGAAAGTGGTCCTTGGGAGAAAGTGAGCAAGAAAACTCCAAAGAGCACGTGAGGAAGCGCAAGCTGAGATGTATGGTTTCAAAGCAGCCCTTGAGCATCCCGACATGCTAGCAAGTGAGTGAACAAGTGCAAAGGTCACTCTGACTCAAATACGAACACTACCTCATGGCACATAGACAATAATCACTACAAACGAGCAAAGATCACAGGAAAATGGCAATGGTTTAACTCACGATAGCGATGCACGCAGCCTGTCTGTTACATCTTCCTTTTTGGAAGTACGGTTGTCTCCTGGAAGAGTGGCAAGTAGGGTTGCATCACATGGAGCTCAACTGAGGCTAAACATGCTACGTTGGAGGCTGTGGTTTGTAAGAGAGTCTGGTTGTGCGACCTCATGCAACATATTTGCCAATCCATCTGTCGCATCACCACACATTGTCACAATGAGAGCACACTGTGCATTGCACAGAATGATGGCTGATGTAAACTGGGGCAGCCCTCAGGGAGGTGATCAGGCTCACTAAGAGCCGCCTAGGCAGGACCAACTGTTTGTGAGAGGAGGTTGCAGGTTGCACAGACAGAAATTACGGAAGCAAATGTAGGTTTGCAGAGAATGCAAATGTCTGAATCAGCTCTTGAATGAAAAATTGCATTGCCACAGCTTTCTAACAAGCCCTTATATGCCTCATTTGGCCTAGGGAGCACTGAGATACACTCTGTCAAAGTCTACCCTCTAGCACACTCTCCTGGCCTAGCGGGATGAGAGGCAGTCACCTTGTCACACAAGAGAATTATGTCTCACACCACNACTGATGGAAACTGGGGCAGCCCTCAGGGAGGTGATCAGGCTCACTAAGAGCCGCCTAGGCAGGACCAACTGTTTGTGAGAGGAGGTTGCAGGTTGCACAGACAGAAATTACGGAAGCAAATGTAGGTTTGCAGAGAATGCAAATGTCTGAATCAGCTCTTGAATGAAAAATTGCATTGCCACAGCTTTCTAACAAGCCCTTATATGCCTCATTTGGCCTAGGGAGCACTGAGATACACTCTGTCAAAGTCTACCCTCTAGCACACTCTCCTGGCCTAGCGGGATGAGAGGCAGTCACCTTGTCACACAAGAGAATTATGTCTCACACCACTTGGACGACCAACAATCGTTGTCTACACCTTCCTTGAAGTCTCTTGGAGGTCCTCCAGCCACCTTTTCTCCTTGAAGGCCGCTCTCAGCCGTCCTGGCCGATAATCCTGCCGCCGTTTGAGCTCAAAGTGCGCAGGTCAACACTTGAACCCGACCCATGATCTCCAAACTTTGGAAATCCATATCTCACTCAAACGGACTCTGAATCGGGTTCCGTAAAGTTTGCTGGAACCTGTGAAACATCCTCTATGCAACTATTATGCCAGATTATTTTTATCGAGCAACCTATTTTGTCACTTTCTGGCACTCTCATATCCATCAATGGCATGTGCCACACACGCACAAAGCACATGAATAAGCAATCACAACAGAGTGATGTGATGGCATCCGCGAGTATTGGGAGCAGCATTGTGAAGCAGCTGCATCATCAGCGTGCAGCTTAGGCATGCCACCACAGCAGCGTGCAAGCACCAGGAGCTTGTAGAAATCTTCAAGCAGTGTTTGCACGCATCTTCCTTCTCAAGTAGGAGTAGGACCAGTGTGTAGAAGCTCTTAACATAGTAGCAGTCAAACCATCGTTGAGCACAATGAAGCACCCACAGTAGTGAAAAGCTGGTGCATTAAGCTGCAACAACACCGGACGAGAAATTGCAAGCTATCAGCTACGGCAGAGTATTGTGCGTGTGTAGCATCTATAGCAGTGAGCAGCAGCCAAAGCGCAGACTATGTTGAGAACATTCTAACATGAAAAGAGCAACAGTAGTAGCAGCAGTATTGCGTAGCTTGCACGACTAGCAGTAACAGCAACAACATTTCAAAACGTGCGCATTTAGCAGCAGCTGCTGCAATAGCAGCATTGTGCAGCTTGCGCATCCAGTGGCAACAGTAGCTGAACAAGATAGCTTGTGTGCCTGACAACCATTGCACCGGGCAACAGTGGCAGAAGGACCACATGCTTCTAGCGGCAATGCAATTGCAGCAACCGATAGCGCTCTCCATCACTCTCTGCTGCCATGCCTTGCCTCTCTCTCACTGCCTCTACCTCACCAACTCTCTCTCTCTCTCTCTCTCTCTCTCTCTCTCTCTCCTCATGGCCCTCGCTCGACTTCACGGCCTCGCTCTCTC
>SZWC01009451.1:69312-86473 GCA_023375785.1 Penium margaritaceum
GGATTGCATGCCCTTCTGACCTTCCGGAAGAATTTGAGGGTGCGCCGCAGCTGCACGTCCCTGCGCGCCAGAACAGAGTCCACCGCTGTCACTTTGGCCACACCTTGCGCCACCACCGATGACACCTCCAGCCGCCTCCTGCCCCCACTGCTGCTGCCAATTCGCCCTGCTGCCGTACGATCACTTCTTTCCACAACATCACCACCGCTTGCACCACCACCTCCACTGCTGCCTTTACCGCTGTGTCTATCGCTGCCACCTCCACTCCCCTCGACATCCACACCTTCCGACGATGCCTTCAGAACGTCCCCCCCTTCTTCCCCTCCACAATCTGAACGGCGCGACACGCATTGAGCGGCAGCAGCGGCAGGGGCTGCTGCTGCTGCTGCTGCTGCTGCGACGGTTGAGTCACCTGAGCACGAGGCCAACACTTCACCCGCCGCTGCAGCCGCCCCAGCAGGTTTGGGATTCGGAGACAAAGGGGCTTCCATTGCAATTTTCCCCCACAGAGCTGACTCCACCAGTTGCCTTGGTGTCCAGTGAACTCCCTCCTCTAATTCATCCACTCCCTCCTCTTCCTCATCCACTCCCTCCTCTTCCTCATCCATTCTCTCCTCTTCCTCGCTCACTCCCTCCTCCTCCACCTCCGCTGCATCCTCCCCCTCCCCATCCTCCTCGTCGTGCCCTTCGTCTACCCCTTCATCCCTGACCATGTTCCTTTCTCTCTCCCGTTCCTCCTCATCTTGCTCCAGCTGGAAGAAGAGGGGAGGCCATGGCCAGATCTGTGGGTCTGACAACGGAGCCGAGGATGGGGATAGGGGAGCAGAGACCTGCAAAGCGGAGGAGAGGGAGGAGGAGGAGGAGGAGGAGGAAGAGGAGGAGGAGGAAGAAGACGGATTTACCAACAGTGACAGAGATGCACTCGCCACCTCCCCCACGAATGACTCCTCAAGCTGCGATACATCCACCTCCTGCCCATGCCCTCTCTCGCCTTCGTCACTGCTGCCTGCGACTGCTTCTGCCGCATCCTCGCCCCGATTTGCGCCATCACCCTTGATCTCAATGACCGCATTTTCCTCAAAGCCGCCGGCCGCCGAGTTCGATAGACGTTGACCTTGAACGGGACTCGGACCTTGGCCAACACCAGCCAGTGGCTTCCGGAGCTCCATGCTCATGGGCTCAGAAGGCTTCCCTCTTCTGTTCCTGCTGCTGCTAATGCTGCTGCTGCTGCTGCTGCTGCTGCTGCTGCTGCTGCTGCTGATGCTGTTGCTGCTCCTGCTGCCGGCGCCCCGCGGATTCCCGGAACTGCTGCTGCTGCCGCCGCCGCCGCCGCCGCTGCCGCTGCTGCTATCAGCTCCACTGCTGAAGGCGACCACGCGGCGGCAACGACCCTTCCTCGAACCTGCCGCACCCTGGCCCGTCTTGAAGGCGCCAGGCATCGGGACGACGTCCCTTTGCGCGCCTGCCCTTCTGACAACCTGCTCATGCCGCCACCGGTTGCGCAGAAACTTCGCCCGAGAGCCACCATAAGCTGTTCCCTCCTCACGCTGCCTGTGCGAAGGGCGGGGCTGAGGCTGAGGCTGCACAGGGGCCTGCCACGATGGCCCCGCCGCCGCGTCGTACAGGGAGACCATCGGCAGCACGCGGGGAGAACCCCTCGGTGCGCGCTGGCGATGACAGGTGGCCTTCGAACCGTCACGTTTCGCAGAATCAGAGGACCAACGCTCGGGAGCGCGACACGCTCGGAGGTCCGCTTGGGTCAGCGTTTTAGCAGACTCCGCGGGCTCGGGCATGAACGGCTCGCTGCCGCCTGCCTCTCCCTTCCCATTCCAACTGCGGCAAGATGATCCTTGCCTACACGCAATGGAGAGCGCCTAAAGGATGGATTTGCCCCTCGGCTGTACATTTGGCTAGGGCCGGGTCAAAGGCCATCAGATGGGGCGGACTTGCACGTTAGACCATGTCTGAGACGGCCGCATTCTGAGAAAAAGAACTACATCACCCCCATTCTGGAGACGTGTTCCGAAGTGGCACCCTTTTTGGTGCTCCGGGGAATTGTGGCTAGGACGCCCAGTACAGGCGACTTTGTAAGTCGCTCCCATTCTCGCTCCGGCATGCCGGAGACACCCCATGAGAAGATGCAAGGAAGCTTCCTAGCAACACTCTCGTTGACCACGTGTCAGTGCCTGATCAGACGGTGACGACAGTCACAAGTTGTGCACGCCACGGCAAGAGTTTGGCTAGGGGACACAAGGCAAAGTGTCTGAATGCTTCAATACCATTTGCAAAGAGAAATGATAAATGACAGATCCATGGCATAAATATCTTGCGCGGCGCACAGCGGGTGTCGCACGGCACGAAGTAGTCCAAGAGCTGTCCAAAAATCGGCCCAAAACCACTGTTCTGGCCATAACGCTGCGCACACATGTCAGAATGCTACGTCGTCTAAACCTAGACGTGCACGATCACAAGACGGACGCTACGACTGGTCACATGCATGCATCCATCATCAAACGGTGGACACGCAATGCAAAAACATGCAAATCAGGCTCATGGCCAGTCCGCCGAAAAGACTCCTGCAAGCTGCAGAAAAAACAACAGGGAGTCCCAGCTCAGAAGTTTCCTAGAACCTTCCTAACCACTTGCCGCGACACTAGGCGTCAGCGCCAGGTCAGCGTGTGACAACAGTCACAAGTTAAAAACAGAACTACAAGGGTCTGGGTTGGGACACGAACAGAGTGTCAGGAAACTGAAACTGAATATAATTGCAGAGAGAGATAACAAATGACATGTCCACAGCATAAATACCTGCCGCGGCGCACGACAGGTGTCCCACGCGGTAGTGCAAGGTCTGTCCTAAAACCGGCCCAAAACATTGTTTTGGCCGTAACTCTGCGCAGACAAATCAGAACGCTACGCCGTTTGAACCTAGAGATGCAGAATCTCAAGCCAGACGCTACGACTGGTCACACGCATAAGTCTGGCACCGATCGGTGGACAGAAAATGCAAAAACATGCAAATCGGGCTCATGAGCCAGTCCACTAAGAAAACTCTAGTTTCTGCAGAAGAACTGCAAAGCACCCCGGCAAGCACCCAGGGCGTCGTGACAGCTCTCTGGCAGCTACTGGTGGATGGAGCCACCACTCGTCGGTGCTCCGGTGCTAGCTGCATCCGCATCAAGGATAGGCTGCAGAAAACCTGGAAGAGGTCCGAGGCAGCATCCACGACGCTGGTGCAGTCATCGATCAGCTCCGAGTGGGTGGTCCACCACCTGCCGACGCGCCGGTGTCTCCGGGGTCTACATCCGGGACCATGTCGTCGCGCTCTCCTGTAGCGCTGCTCTCCTTGCCGTCGCTCGTGACAGGGGGAAGCCACACACACCAACACTCCCTCTGGCTGTCACAACTGTCAACGTAATGATGTCTGAGCGAAGGCAAGAGATGATGGCTCAGGGAACCAACCATAGCGAGCACTGATCAAGCATACCACAGCACAGGGTCTCCTCGTGACAATGGTGCATCCCACCAAATGCCCGGGTCTCGACCATGCATGAAGTGAATCACACACCTACGAGTCAAACATCAAGCAAGAGAGACAGAGAAACAAGGTCTCCTCGTGACCCCGGAAAAAATGTCTCCGGGTGTCCGGGTCTCGACCACATCATGCATGGATCATACATAACACATGTAGGCAATGGGTCTCCACGTCACACCGGTAGAACTCAACAGGTGCGCGGGTCTCGACCAGCATAACCTAGCATGGATCATACATAACACATAGAGGCAATGTGTCTCCACATCACACCGATGAAACTCACCAGGTGCGCGGGTCTCGACCAGCATAACCTGGACCATAGCATCCTGCCGCACCTTAAGTAATCCCGTTGTCCTAAAAAAGGTGTCAGGCCAAAGTCCACACACCAACACTCCCCCTGGGCCGCAGAGGCTGACAGTACGAGCATAGCTGATGGCTGCTCCCAACAGAATCCGTGAGGAAGGGGCACGGCTCCCCCATGGCCACATACCCCTGTACAGCAATAGCAAGGGTGACGACGATGCTGGTGGGATGTGTCCGCACAGAGCTCACCCCGGAGCGCCGTCGTCGCTGTCATCGTCATTGCTATCATCGTCTGCTGATGTGACTGGTGCAACGCTAAGGGCCTCCTCCAAAACAATCGCCTGCTGTATGGCCTCCCATCGCTGAGTTGCATATCGCCTCGCGGTCTCCGTAGCGTCGAGGTGCGTGTGGAGCTCTACAAGCTCTGAAGCGGCAGCCAACCAGCTGGCTGCATCTGCGGCATGTAGACAGTCAGTCGCGAAACAAACCTGACGGTGGACCTCAATAGTGTGCGCGTCGGCACGAGCCAGAGCCTCCTGTAACCTCGCGGTCTCACCCTGTAGAAAGGAGTGGAGCTGCGCCTGTTCGTCGCACAAGTCGATGTCCTCTATGTCAGTCGTCGACTGAAGTGCCGTCGGGCCACGAGGTGCTGGTAGAGGGGGAGCGCAAGACAATGAGTCGCCACGTAAGTTGTCTGGGACTGTAGGAATGACTACTGCAAAAGCACCTGCTGCTCGTGACACACCTATCGCTTGGCTGCCAGCTGCTTGCCGGACGACGGCATGTGTAGGTATAGCTGCATCCGCGGCGACGTCGTGGTCATCGAAGGTGTGGTCAGTGCCGTGGTGCTCCTCGTGACCCATGGTGTGCAGCCCATCATCCACCTGCTACTGGAGGTCAGCCTGTCCCAGACGTGCATCCTGTAGAGACCACTCAGCTGCCTCGAGACGCCTGTGTACATCCTCCACACACTCCTCGACAGTCCGTCGTGATGGAACATCCACGGTGTAACAGCGGCTGCTGGCCTCCTAGCGCTCGACCATGGGACTATGCACGTGCACCTCCGCTCGAGCCACCATTGCCTCCTGCTCGTCGACCGCGGAGCGTAGGCGCTCGGGTACAGGAACTGTAGCCACCACTGTAGTTGTGTCATTGACTGGAACCGCCATGGTGTCAGCGACATCGGTCAGGGCAGCGAGGGGACGGAGGTCCGCAGCTCGCTTTGCATCCTCCATGTCGCACACGCGGACGTCTGCTGTCACCGAGGGGCCATCTCGTGCTCGTGTCGCGGCTACTGCAAATACGGCGGCGCACTGGGCCTCTACGTCTGCCTTCGACCCTGTCTCTGACCACTCCACAACGGACAACTGGTCCTCATAAAGGAAGTCTACCTCGTCCTGGTGGTCCATTACCTGCTCCTACTACTCAGTACTATCTGTCTGAACCACCTGGGCGTCTGCTGGGGGCCGAGTATCAGCATCTCTATCACCTGCCCCTGTTGCTGATCCTAGCACCATGACAGCTGTCTCCACACCGGCTAACGCGGGAGTGCGCACACCATCAAGCGCAGCTCCTGCATCGGCCGTCGTCATGTCATCCGCCAGGGTATCAACGAACGCCATCTCCATCTCCGACTCAGACTCAGCCTCGGACCAATCCTCCTCCGACGAAGAGTCTCCATCACGGCGAACGTCTCCCCCCACCAAACTCTCCGCTAGCTGAGTCTGCTGTGTGACATCATCTGCCTCAATCATCCTGTGCTGTAGAGCAGTCGTATCACCAATGCAGAGCTCCGCCGCAGTCATCAGCGGACAAACCATCCCCCCCACGGCTGACACCTCGGCAGGAGCTGTGGAGACTCGACAGGCCAACCCGTGGACAGGAGACGAGGGGGTCTCGTCACCTGAGACTCCTCCCACAGCCGCGTCTGGTGGTGCTGCCTGTGCGCGTCGTGCAAGACGAGCAGCTCGCCGCCGCGCATGACGAGTGCAAGAACGAGCGGTGCGGCGAGGGACTGTGGGTCCGTCCGTCGGTATGATGCCGACAGCCTCCAAGACGGAGCAGAGGGCGACGGATGTAGACGAGAGATCTGGTATGCTAGCATCGTCGGAGGAAGGGATGTAGGATCGGGAGAAAGATGAGGATGAAGTGGGAGGCGACACCTGCGACGGAGTGGCAACTCGCTCGGAAGTCACGTGGTCAAGGAGCTGCTGGACCATGCGCTTGAGGTTCCGAACCTCCATGTGTAGGGCGGCCATATCATCCGCATAAGCGCGGTGGCATCACTCGGTGACGTATCCACTGAAGGAGGTGGAGAGAATCGTACCCAGGGGGGATGCCACCCAGGAGGGCGCTGTCGGCACTGGCGCCAACCATGCTGCCTATCTCGACAGTGATAGCATGAAAATCCTGAGGACAAGTGGGACTCGTGCCACGGCTGCATGGACCACTGACCTTGTGGCGGCTACCACGGCTGAGGCTCAGGTGCAGACCACGGCGATGGCAATGCCCACGGCCACGCTGCACAGCTCATGTCGAGAGCTGAGCGTAGGTAGTCTCACACACTCAACCCCGGTGGTGCAAAGCGCCACGTAGAGGGATACGAGTGCAGCAACGTCTCTCAGACGGGCTGCGATGTCGTTAGTCAAGGTGACGACCTCAGCCATAGTGTGTTGCTACACTGTTGCACCCTTCAACGATGGCGCAACTATCGCAACATGCGACCTCAAGTCGCCTTCCGTGCTGCTAATGCTGCACCGGTTGCCGTCGTCAACAGACGGCTGTGGCCTCAAGCCACCTTCGCTATTGCTACTGTTGCTACGACTCTTGCGGATACTGCTGCTATAGCGGTTCCCATCGTCAGCCGACGGTAATGGCCTCAAGCCACACTAAAAAGTAAAATCATGAAAAAACACAAAAACAAGACTCGCCCCCTAGTTTTTTTTTGTTTTTTTTTTGCTTCTGTTTTTTTTATGGTGCCACCTCCTCGGGTGCCCCCTTTGGTGTTTTCTGTGGTGCCCCACTCGAGGCCCCCCCCCTCTCTTCTCTCCCCCTCTTTTTTTCCGGTCTGGCTCGACCCTCGCGGCGAGCACACTGGAGGGGGAGGCTCGCTCCCCCCCCTCACGTGCAGCCGGCCGGAGGCTGCCCGTCGGCCTCCCCTGTCCCTCTCAGCCGACGGGGGGGCGGTGCTTGGCCAGCACGCGCCGGCTCAAGCGCCGGCGCTTGGCCGGCGCTGGCGCGCCCTCCGGGGGCACGACGGGCCCGACCGACCGGACCCCCCCACCCTCTTGGGCGGGGTCCCTTGCGTCGGGTTGCCCTCAGGCCCGATAGCAGCAGCTGCTACAGCAACTGTTGCTGCAGTTGCTGCAGCAACTGCTGCTGCTGCTGCTACAACTGCTGCCTGCTGCTACTATTGCTGCGGCTGCTGCTGCGGTTGCTGCTGCGGTTGCTGCCTGCTGCTGCTGCTGCTGCTGCAAATACTACTACAGCAGCTGCTATAGCTGCTCGCTGCCGTCGTTGCTCCTATGGCTGCTGCCCGCCGCCGCTACTACTACAGGTGCGTGCTGCCGTCGCCGCTACTGCAGTTGCTGCCTGCCACCGCTGCCGCTACTGCTGCTGCTGCTTCCGTTGTTGCTGCTACTGCAACTGCTTGTCGCTGCTGCTGCTACTGTTACTCACTGCTCGCACCCGCCGCTGCCGCAAGCTGCTGCTCCTCCTGCGAGCTGCTTCTCCTCCTCCCACCTGTTTTTTGTGTGTGTGTACACACCGGTAGCCAGACACGGCTGCTGCTCCCACTCAGTGCTACTGTTGTAGTGGGTGCTTCCCGTGGCCGCTAACGCCGCAAGTGCTTCCCGCCGCTCGTTGCTGCTATGGCGGCTGTTGCTTGCAGCTGCCGCCATTGTCTCTGCATATCCACCGCTCCGCTGCAACATAGTCGCGATGGGTCCCTCCAGGATCTGCTGCTGCTGCTATGGGTGGCTGCCGCTACTACCACTCATGGCTGTTTCTGCTGCTGCGTCTCTGCTGCGCAGCACAACAAGCTATGGCTCGTTTGCTCTGATACCGTGAGACGTTTCCTAGAACCTTCCTAACCACTTGCCGCGACACTAGGCGTCAGCGCCAGGTCAGCATGTGCCAATAGTCACAAGTTAAAGACAAAACTGCAAGGGTCCGGGTTGGGACATGAACAGAGTGTCAGGAAACTCAAACTGAATATAATTGCAGAGAGAGATAAAAAATGACAAGTTCACAACATAAATACCTGCCGCGGCGCACGACAGGTGTCGCACGCGGCAGTGCAAGGTCTGTCCTAAAACCGGCCCAAAACACTGTTTTGGCCGTAACTCTGCGCAGACAAATCAGAACGCTACGCCGTCTGAACCTAGAGATGCAAAATCTCAAGCCAGACGCTATGACTGGTCACACGCATAAGTCCGGCACCAATTGGTGGACAGAAAACGCAAAAACATGCAAATCGGGCTCAAGAGCCAGTCCACCGAGAAAACTCTAGTGTTTGCAGAAGAACCGCAAAGCACCCCGGCAAGCACCCAAGGCGTCGTGGCAGCTCTCTGGCAGCTGCTGGTGGATGGAGCCACCACTCGTCGGTGCTCCGGTGCCAGCTGCATCCGCATCAAGGATAGGCTGTAGAAAACCTGCAAGAGGTCCGAGGCAGCATCCACGACGCTGGTGTAGTCATCGATCAGCTCCACGTGGGTGGTCCACCACCTGCCGACGCGTCGGTGTCTCCGGGGTCTACATCCGGGACTATGTCATTGCGCTCTCCTGTAGCGCTGGTCTCCTTGCCGTTGCTCGTGACAGGGGGAAGCCACACACACCAACACCGATAGTGGCCGGGGCTCTGGAACGGTAGTCAGCCAGCTCCAAGCTGGTAGTCCGCCGCCAGTCGTCGCACGGGTGTGAACAGGGCCCGCCTCAGGGATCTGCACGAGTATGGGCACGGTCGAGTGGTCACAGTAGGCTGTACAAGAATGTCACAAATCACAACACTCCCCCATGACCTGATGGTATGCATGTCCATACACGTGCAGCAATGGGACAAGTACAATAGTGAGTGTAGAACAGATAGGACACAAACACATATCCCACACTCAACCACCCTCAGGCATGGGGCGAAGCCCAACAGAAGGAATGGCCACCAGGAACTTTCTGCGAGCTAGTGCCTTCGTCAAGAAATTAGCACGCTGCATGTCAGTGCCAACCCACATAACGGAGATCAGGTGTCGCTCCACCAGATCACGCACAAAGTGATGCTCAACCGCAATGTGCTTCATGCGAGCGTGAAAGACACCGGAGTTTTGCGCAATGGCCAGAGCACTCTGGTTTTCGCAACGAAGGACAATGGCGGGTACTCATTGACCAAGCTCAAGTAACAGGCGCTGCAGCCATACCGCCTCAGCAGCCCCTACGCCCAAAGCAACGTACTTTGCCTCCGACGTGCTACGTGCGATGCAGCCATGCTTCCTGCTACGCCAAGACAGAGTTGTACCACCGAGTAGGAACACGTAGCCAGTACGGCTACGTCCATCTGGGCTCCAGGCCCAGTCGTTGTCAGTGTAGCCGTCAAGGACCATCGAACACTACCGACAAAAGCAGAGTCCGAGGTACGGTGTGGAGACCACGTACCGCACCACTCGCACAGCAGCTTTAAGGGCTGAGGCACGTGGAGCCCGCGAAAACTGAGCGAGGAGGTTGACAGCGAAAGCGATGTCAGGACGTGTGGTAGTGGCCAAGAACATTAGAGATCTGATGAGACAAAGGTACAATGTCACGTCCACTCTCTCCCCCAGCTGTGTGGGATCATCCACCTTCAGGGCATCCTGCCCATTGGGTGTAAGAGGTGTAAAAGCGGTGGGCACTACACCAAGGAGATCGCTGACACGCTTCCCCACGACTCGTGTGTATCAGGCCTGATGCAGCAACAGTGTCCGGCGCCTGCAATCTCGCACGATCTCCATACCAAGAAACACCGATGTAGGACCGAGGTCCTTCTTCCTGTAGGCAGTCTGAAGGACAGCCTTGGCCTCATTCACGGCCTCCAGGGACGGAGACGTGATCAGAAGGTCATCAACATAGACCAGGATGGCGGTGAACCGCTTGGGTGTCGGTAGGAGGAAGAGCGAGGGATCTGCCTTGCTTTGTACATATCCTGCACAAGTCAAAGTGCCGGTGATCTCCCGGTTCCAACACCGTGGAGACTGCTTGAGGCCGTACATGGACTTGCGCAAGCACCAGACCTTATCACAGTCCTCAAAACCAGGTGGCTGAGCCACGTAAATCTCCTCATCCAGAGAGCCATGGAGGAACGCATTGTTCACGTCCATCTCGTGCAGTCCCCAGTCATGCTGAGCCACTACACCGAACAGAGCTCAAGCTGAGGTCATGCGGCCGACAGGGGCAAAAGTGTCAGTGTAATTGATGCCCTCAATCTGAGAGTACCCCTTGACGACCAAGCAGGCCTTGTAGCGTTCCAGTGAGCCATCCGGCTTCACTTTCTTGCGAAAGACACACTTGACCTGAGTAGCCTTCCTCCCAGGCGGAAGGTTGACAAGCTCGTAGACTCTATGCTCTCGGATAGTGTGAAGCTCATCCTTGCAGGCAGCGCGCCAAGCGTCAACATCCTCTGATGAGAGAGCTTCCCTTAGGGTGCCCGGGTCGGATGCCATAGAAGGAGAGCTCTGCGTGGCAAGGGCACACGCCTCGGTGCTAGGCCTGACGACCACAAGATCAACAGCTGCATCACAAGTGATATGGAACTCGCGAGTGACGAGATCGTTCCCTACGGGGCACGTTGGATGTACCTCTGTGAGCTCAGGGCGGACACTCAGGCCTAGGGCCTTTGTGCTGGGGTCACCACTCGCGATGCTGCGATAGGGGGGCCTAGGTATTGCGCCCGACGCTCGCTGAGCTCCGGAATCCAGTGGTCGAAGACGGCCACCGGGCTCACTGGAGTAACCTGAGCTTGAGGGGCGCACCTCAGGCTCAGGGATAGGCACGACCACAGCTGGTGGGGGCTAAGGCAAGGCAGCCGGTGATGCCGTGAGAGGAGATGCGTGTGTGGGGGACACGGGGCCGGGTGTGACAGAAGGAGCAGGCAAGTCTGGACCTAACACAAAGGCAGGATTGCCACCAGACGTAGGTACGGGAGGCGAGACTGGACCGGACACAGAAACAGGAGTGCCAGCAGACGCAGGTACTGTCGTAGAAATAGGCGCGGGAACAGACACAGGGGCACCTGTGGGGCGTGAAACAGGTTGTACGGGCGAGGACTCTGGACCGACGGTGATGATTAGTGGGTCATCAAGGGCCGGAGACCGAGAGGTGAAGGGGGCTCGAACGGAAATATCAGCCTAGTGAGAGGTGCTCGTTGGCGTCTCCCCCATCCATCAAGAACCCTCACAAGTAGGAACATGTGTGGCGGAGAGTGCCATGATCAAAGTCAGGTCACGGTAGGTGAGAGACTCAAAAAAGAGCGCGTTGCATGACTCAATGACGCGACGACGAGTAGGGTCCCAGAAGCGCCGGGCCTTCGACCGCGGGTAAATGCATACGAAGGCACACAAGCGGCCCCGAGGTGGGACCTTGGACCCCTGCTGGTCCTCGGTGTACCACACGGAGGCTGGGAATTCCCAGACGCGAGCGAGACAAAGGTCAGCACGGTGTCCAAACCAGAGCTCATACGGTGTAATAAGGTTCAGAAGCGGACTGTGCGGGAGGCGGTTCCAGAACCAAGTCATGTATGCAAAACCCTTAAAGACAAAGGACTCAAGGAGAACGCACTCAGACCGCAAAGTGCCAACCGCATCCTCCATGGTGCAGTTCTAGCGCTCGGAAATACCGTTGTACAAAGGGGTAGCAGGAGTGGAGACCTGGTGAAATATGCAGTGCTCAGCAAAGAATCCGTCCGTCTCACGAAGAAACTCATCGCCGCGATCCGAGCGGAAAGTATGTAGCGTGTGACGTGACTGACGCTCAGCCATCACTTGCCAGAGTCAAACCGCAAGGGCGGCGTTGCTCTTCTGACAAAGGCTGTAGACCCACCGCATCCGGGTAAAGTTATCAGTAAGAGTGACAATATACCTGCCCCGATTAGATAGGGACTTGACCGGAAGAGGACCGAGAAGGTCTGAGTGAACTACCTCGAGAGGCCGAAGCGCTCGGGAACGAGAGTCAGGGTAGGTGCATCGGTGCATCTTCCCCTGAGCACAAAAGAGACAGTCAGTCTTGGGTGGCTTCTCAAAAGAAGTTGCGTCAAGACCGAGAGCTGGCTGTGTCCGAATGAGCTTCGACACAGTATCAGAGCCAACGTGACACAGACGGCGATGAAGCAACCGCTGGTGTTCGGGAGACAGAACACCACTGACAAAGACCCGACTGGAGAAGGAAAGAGAGCAAGGGGAGGAGGTTTGAGAGACGCGATACAGATCATCTATGACTGAGGCACGAAGGACAACGTTGCGAGTTTTAGTAGCAGTCATAATTGTTGAGTCTACTGTATGCTCCACAGAGAGACCCATCAGTGTGCAGGCACAGAAAGTTGGCTGAGCTCAAGATCAGGCACAAACAACACGTCGCAAAGGTACAAGGGGCAAGACGGACCGTCAAGACATACAACCCCAACACATGTACTGGCAAGGACTGACCAGAGCCTGTACGGATGGAACGGACAGACGTGACAGGACCGAGAACAACAAAATCATTACGACGACACGTCATGTGATGAGTGGCACCAGAATCGATGATCCAAGTGCCACCGGAGTCACGACTGGTGGACGTCACTATACAACGGGAAATGGAACACTCGGCATCAGAGGGACGCAGAGCCATCAGTGGGGAGGAACGATGCAGGGCACAAAGATGAGACTCATGAACCCAATCGGTACAGTCAGGCCCATCATCATTACATGCTGACTGTGCTCCCCCACACGCGTCATCACGAGCCACAGGAACGGATGGACAGACAGTCTGTGAACCCCCCGACAATGACTACACACTCGCAACTCCCTAAAAGCGGATTGCCAGAAGGTGTCAGAGCTCAGCGATGGTGTGGTCGTGTGGGTCCGGATCACTGCTACTCGCGGGTGAGGAAGCGGGAACAGCTGTAGTCGTGGCCGCCACGCGTCCGGAGGATGGCGAGGATGACGTGCTAGATGTGGAACGGAGGGCATGTGCAGCCTGGAGCCCACGAGTAATCCGCGCCCAGTCGAGCGGCTGCTGGCACTCGGTGTAGCGATGGACGCCTCCACAGTTGTAGTAGTGAACAGAACGTCCACTGCTACCACTGCATGACGGCTGTTGCTATGTCTGCTGCTGACCTGATCCACACTTCCACTTCTTCTTCTTCCCCTGAGCTATTGCTGCAATACCATGTGTGTGAGTGGGTGTGGGCAGGGCCGAAGGGGAAGAGGAAGATGAGGACGTGATGGAGGATGAAGAAGAAGACTGCAGGAGGGATGATGGTGGTGATGTGACGACTGCTACAGCAAGAGAAGTCTCCTGATGGGCCACGGCTGCCTTGCGGGCTGAAGTCACCTGGAGGAAGAGCTGATGTGCCCAGGGGAGAAGTTGCAGAGTAGCTAAAAAGGGCTCGAGGACAGCGTCGCTGTACCGTGTGAAGATGTCAGTGTACTCAAGGCAAACTCCGAGCATCATCGTACGGAGCGCCCACAGCTGTGTGCCTCGTGAGATCCCCAAGGCATTTGTAGATGCGCATGGCGCGTCGCCAGTAATCGGCTGCAAGCTCCGCAGGCCCCTGACGGAGAGAGTGGAAGGACAGAATGTGTGCTGCATGAGTGGCGTGCGTCTCTGTGACCAACAGGGATAAGGCCAGATCCCAACCTCCGCGTGGATCGGCTCCAGTGCCTGTGTTGGCCTCGTGAAGGAAGGGGTAGAAATCGACGACGGTCTCGCGTGGCATGGCATAGAGGATTGTGCGCATCGTGCTGGGTCTGTAGGCTGATACGGGCTGTGGTAGTAGGGCCAGACTCCCTTTGAAGTAGCCCAAACCTGAAAAAGGATCTCCCAGCACTCGAAGTCGTCCTCACTAATATACCGTGGAGGTGGTGTCTGAAAGTCCTTGGGTTGCCACTCTGTGGGGAGAGCAACTGCAGGCCGAGGAGGACGAGGGACGGGGAAGACTCCAGGAAGGGGATAATCACTTGGATAGTCGGGTGATGATCTTATCTGAGGAAACTGAGGAGATTTGGTGCCCGTCTACATCTGATGGAGGCACTCTTGAAGAACTCAAATCTCATGATTCGGGGAGTCGCCTGTCATGCCTGGCATGAATGGATCATCATCCAGGAGGTCAAGAGGTGGTGGGTTAGGTCTAGCTCTTGTCACGGGTGCTTGAGCCGACTGTTGTGTAGAGACCGTGATGTCGGCAGCTCCCTCAGAAACCTGCTGTGGGACCGTGGACTGGGCACGCAGAAGCTCAGTCAGCTTGTGGATGGCATCAGTCTGCTCCCGCTGTACGCGACGTATCTCATCCCGCTGGCTTCGCAGGTCCTCAATGGCCTGCAAGCGTGGGCTGAGGACCCCAGAAGAAGAGGAGGAGGGATCACCCGTCCCCTTCCCCTTGTTGTTAGACGAGTTCATGTCGCCTTTCAGTATGGGTCGACAGGTCAGGTTTGTCGGATTGCAAAAGCTTCAGCGTTTGTCGAGGAGTTGAGACGCTCGTAGTTTTTTACTGTCCGGCCAAAACTTTGACGGAGTCTGGTGCTGACGTCAGCAGGTGGTTGTGCACTTTGACGGAGTCTGGTGATGACGTCAGCAAGTAAAAATGCTGACGTCGGCTCGACTCCCCCTTCTTTTTTTTTCTCTCGCGGTTCTGCATGAGCGTGCAGCCACTTCCTGGCGGCTACGCGGAAGCTGCGCGGAAGCTACACGGAAGTTGCACGAAAGCTACGCGGAAGCTGCACAAGAGCTTCCTCTCAACCGCTGCTGCAGCTGTATTGTCAGCTGCAACAACAGCTACGTGGCTGCGTGCACAGTAGGGGCAACAGTGGCTGCGCAATGCCGCTGCTACTACTACGAGCTGCGGCTGCTGCTTGCTGCCGCCGCTGCGTGCTGCTGCTGCCACCGAGCGCTGCTACTGCTGCCGCTGTTGCGCTGCTGCTGCTATAGTTGCTGCTACTCTGCTGTTGCCACCGCGGCTGCCGCTGCTGCTGCTGCACTGCTGTTGCCGCCGCTGCTATTGCTCTGCTGCTTTCGCCGCTGTTACCGCTGTGCTGCTGTTGCCGAGGTCGCCGCTGCGGCTGGGAACGGTGGCTGCAATCACTGTAGCCGCCACGCACTGCTGTAGCTGCTGCTACGACGCTGGTGCTGCCACTGCTGCTACTGCTGCTGCTGCTATTCTGCTATGCTGCTGCTGGTACAGTGGCAACGTCGCTGCTACGGTCTCACGTGATGGGTGTGGGCTGCGTCGACGGCGACCGGCTGTCTTCGACAGGCCCCAGTGGATCTGCTGCTGCGGTGACTCTCATTGCTGCTGCTCTGCTGCGTCTCTGTTGTGCAGCTCAGTGAGAACTGTCTCACTGCTCTGATACCATGAGAAGATGCAAGGAAACTTCCTAGCAACACTCCGGTTGATCAGGCATCAGTGCCCGATCAGACGGTGACGAAAGTCACAAGTCGTGAACGCAACGGCAAGAGTTTGGCGAGGGGACACAAGGCAAAGTGTCTAAATGCTTCAATAGCAATTGCAGAGAGAAATGACAAATGACAGGTCCATGGCATAAATACCTGCCGCGGCGCACAGCGGGTGTCGCACGCGGCGGTCCAAGAGCTGTCCTAAAACCGGCCCAAAACCACTGTTGTGGCCATAACTCTGCGCACACAGGTCAGAATGCTACGCTGTCTGAACCTAGACTTGCAGGATCACAAGACAGACGCTACAACTGGTCACATGCATGCATTCATCATCAAACGGTGGACACGCAATGCAAAAACATGCAAATCGGGGTCATGGCCAGTCCGCTGAAAAGACTCCTGTAAGCTGCAGAAAAAACAACAGGGAGTCCCGGCAGTGTCCGGGGCTTTGGAACGGTAGTCGGCCAGCTCCGAGCTGGTAGTCCGCTGCCAGTCGTCGCACCGATGTCACCAGGGCCCGCCTCAGGGGTCTGCACAAGTATGGACACGGCCGAGTGGTCATAGTAGGCTGTACATGAACGTCACAAATCACAACACCCCATTCTCAGAAAAACAGCTAGGTCGCCCCTATTTCGGAAAGTTATGGCCAGGTCGCCCCCACTTTTGGTGCTCCGGGGAGTTATGGCTAGGACGCCTGATACGGATGAATTATTATCGACGTCTTGCTTCCACTTTAAAAAGTGGGGGCACTCTGATGATAATGTTTCGGATTGCATTTCGCCAAAAATCAGTTTCAGTCGAAACGTGTCGTACTTCGTTCCGTACACCAGGTCCGCCGTGCCCACCGTCCAGACTTCGTCGCTTAAGTCGATGGGATGCTTACAAGTTACGGAGCTGACGTTCGATGTTCACAGAATGTATGTTTAGTACCTTACATTCCGGGCTTCAAAAGTGGACACTATTCCGTTTTTATAACTTCCGCGCAGCTTCCCAAAATTTGGCCATTGCATGCCATCTCCTTTCACGCCGTGCACTGTGCAATTTTTCTTCGTCGACCAGTGCATTGCCACTTTGCCTGACTGATGTATGAAAACAACACCTTAGAATCGTCAATGAATCTAGTCCGCGTACATTGAGGCCACGGTGGCGTGAGTTATGACCAATGCGAGGAAGCATATGGTCCAGCATGCTAAACCTCCCCCCCCCCCTCTACCTCCATTCGTGGACGACTGCACCCGGGTCAGGTTACTCCGCGGCCTGCAGCTGGCAGGGGTCTCCCACGTCCGTCATTCTATGTTGCATGTTGCATCGTTCTTGCCTAGGCAGCCTGAACGCCCGTCCAACTCTCGTGTCGTTCTCCTGACTGGCATCCTCGCATCCGGTAAGTCAGGGTCATGGGGGCATGGTACATATTTGATCTCCGTTTTTCTATCCAACATGTCCTCATTCTGGCCGTATGGCGGCCTCAACTTTGCTCGGTTTGCCAAGAGAAGCTCGGCAAACTGTCTATGCCACGAGCAATGACATGGCACAGGGAGTAGGCTCCTGAAGGACTTGACGCAACCAAGTCGACCACGAGCCACAGTGGACTATCCTTGGCTATTCATCGATGAAATCATTGTTCATGACATGTCATGAGGCCTGTGTGTGTGTGTGTGTGTGTGTGTGTGTGTGTGTGTGTGTGTGTGTGTGTGTGTGTGTTTTTTTTTTTTTTCC